>QNTS01003433.1:32813-48770 GCA_003317085.1 Hucho hucho | reverse complement strand
CAGTAGAGTAGCTACCTCAGCTGAACTCAGGCCTCAACTGACGTGGACTCAGTATATGTGTCACCAGATCAAACACACCTACTTCACACCAAACATAAAGACATTCTGCACATACGCGCGCATGTGAGCGCGTGCACACACACACACACACACACACACACAAATAGACATCTACACATTCTAATGCCACTACCGTGCCAGCGCCTGACAATCTGAAAGGACAACAACATCCTGTCATTCTATTTGATCTCAAGGTCATACGTTATTTTTCCAACTAAACCAACAATCAGACCACTGTGAGTCCTCAAGAGGACTGAGATAAAGTGCTTTTCTTTGTACAAGATAAGGCTACAAGCTGCTACAACACTACTGAGCCAGACACAATGCAGATGACGTAAATGGCCATTTCCACCCCTTGACAAGTTGGATGACTTTCCATCAGTCAATGGGAATCCTATTGAGATGATATCCAGCAGTTTGTGTAGGTGTACACCAGTGGCCAGATAGACCTACCATATGAACCTATCATTACTATAGCAATACTAAGATAAAAGCCCTGGCCCCCTCAACTAGCCTCCTTGCTCCTGTCAAAACACTTTCCAACTGTTGGTAATATACAAGTTACTTGCATTGATGGAAGCTACAGATGTAGGATATTAATTTGGATCCTGCATTTAATTTTAATCCTGCAGCAACAGGAAATGTGAATTATTATGTGGATTACAATTAATGGACATTTTTGTCGGGGTTGATACATTTTTCGTTAGGGCAAATCAAGTCTGAAATTTCAAAGTGGAAATTACAAACTTTAGATGCCTTTTTAAAACTCAAATACATAGAACAGAGAAGAAGAGGGATCCACTGTGCAGCAGCCAGCAGAACAGAGAAGAACAGGGATCAACTGTCCAGAACAGACTATGAGAGGCACACAGTACTACATAGAGCCATGGCTACATGGAACTCTATTCCACATCAGGTCACTGATGTAAGTAGAATAATAATAAAAAACACAGAGCCTTATGGAACAGCTGGGACTGTGAAGACACACACATGCATACACACACATGCTAACACAAGCACTCTACACACATGAACACATGGATGTTGTATTGTAGATATGTGGTAGTAGAGTAGTGGCCTGAGAACACACTGAATGTGTTGTGAAAAGTGTTATGAAATGTAATGTCATGTAATATTTGTAATTGTATACTGTATAACTGCCTTAATGTTGCTGGACCCCAGGAAGAGTATCTGCTGCCTTGGCAGGAACTAATGGGGATCCCTAATAAACCCCAAGAAGAGTAGCTGCTGCCTTGGCAGGAACTAATGGTGACCCATAATAACCCCCAGGAACAGTAGCTGCTGCCTTGGCAGGAACTAATGGGGATCCATAATAAACCCCAGGAAGAGTAGCTGCTGCCTTGGCAGGAACTAATGGGGATCCATAAAAAACACCAGGAAGAGTAGCTGCTGCCTTGGCAGGATCTAATGGGGATCCATAATAAACCCCAAGAAGAGTAGCTGCTGCCTTGGCAGGATCTAATGGGGATCCATAATAAACCCCAAGAAGAGTAGCTGCTGCCTTGGCAGGATCTAATGGGGATCCTTAATAACACAAATAACATGGGCTTTACTGGCCCCTATATAGTGGGCTGTGTGGGCATATCCATAACATGGGCTTTACTGGCCCCTATATGGTGGGCTGTGTGGGCATATCCATAACTGGCCCCTATATAGTGGGCCCTATCGAGCTCTACACAATACTGTAAGCATCATATCTCTAAGCTCCATGTGTTATTGATGGGCAGGATCTCTTCCAGTCTACTGCGTCTGCAGGGGGTAGCAGGACAGAGCAGAGAGGGGTAGACAGCAGCACTGTGTACCGGTAATCACATCATAAGGTGTTACTATCAGGCACTCTCTATGATAGAACACATCTAAGGCAGGTTGACTTGTGAAGTCACTGACGGCTGGCTTGTGGAGCGAAGGGACCATGTGATAGTTTCATGTGGCAGCGTCACTGTGTCGGGTCTCACTCTCCCTGTTACATATCTCAATCATTGTGAACGCCATGACTCAACAATGTTTAGTAGAGTCTAAGGATCTGAAAGTAAATGTATGTATCCAACAAAATGTTGCCATGTCATTACCAATGGAAGCATTGTAAACAGCATACAGTAAGTAGCACATGTTTAGCTTGAGGCAACATGCCAACCCTACAGAGGTCATGGTGTAATGGAACTTTTCAACCATGCAACCACACACACACACTCTCTCTCTCTCTTGTGGGGGAGGTCCTGCAGTCCTGATAGCATTCTGTCTGGAGCGCTCACTCTGGGTCAGTGATAAGCCAATGTTCATTCCTGCCTCCCACTCTTATAGTTACACAACAATGAAATAACATAAACATTACATCTGAGTTCTTTAGCAGACGCTCGCATCCAGAGTGACTTAAAGTTGGTGCATTCATCTCAAGGTAGCTAGGTGAGACAACCACATATCACAGTTATAAACCAGGTTTCCATCCAACCTTTTCATGTGAGTAAAGTACATTTTGAATTAAAAAAAAAATGTCATGACAGACTTTACATGGAAACAGAAAACAATTATGTATACTTTCCAAAAGTCGACAACAACAAAAAATAGACAAGGCGGAATTTGTTTGTGTCGGTAAAATAAATTATTATGTGAGAAATTTCATTGGAAACGCTTTTATGTGGAAATATTGATATAATAGCCATCATATCCAAGTAAACTTGGAGTCACACAATGACATGTGTTGGTCCTCCCGCTACGACTCGTCTGGAAAGCATGCAGTGTATTAGGCGACAGATGAAGTAAATTATGATCAACTTCACATGGTGGTGAAATTTACAAGGTGATGAGTTTGGTGCTCCTTCCCCGCCCCCCCAAAAAAGTCAAAGGTCTTATTCTGATGATACAATCATCGATGCTTAGCTGCCATATGACAAGTAAAATAATCTTGCTCTTTTGTCCATAATAATGTCATCACGTAATGTCGGCTATGCGTATCTGAGCGCTGTTGGCTAGAGCACACCGTGCCAATACCAGAATGAGCACACTCTCTACATAACGCAATATGTTTTGTGAAAAAAAACTATCATAGTTGAAAATTCGATGGAAATCAATGTAACTTGTATTTATTTATTCCGTACACGGAATTTAACCGCGAAAAGGTATTTTTATGTGCACTACGTCATCACGCGCAGCCTTTTTATCTGCCACAAGTAAATTGGATGGAAAAACATATCTGGTGGGAAAATTAGGATTTTAGAATATTCACATGAAAAACTGTTGCCAATTGGATGGGCACCTAGCTATAGTAGATACTTCCCTCGTTAAAGCAGCTATCAGTGGTAGTAAGAAAAGACACGTGTGAGTTTAGTGTAAAAAAGGAAAGGGTATACCTTGCACCCTCATTGGAACGCTAGACTTTACCTTGTTAAGATGGTTTTGGCTTTGTAAAGTTACTTAGACAGTTGGATTCTAACTGTCTAGACTCTTAACATCTGATATGTCACAATTAGGACAGTGCTGCGATAGGCCTTTTAACAGGTGAGGAAAATACTGCCTAAATACAAATTAATCTATTAAGTAGTTATTTAGTAGGCAACATTTGCGGAAACAATAGCGCATAAGGGGACATCTGTAGTGGTGGTCCATTGGCATCCAGTGGTATCAGGATTATCTCTGCCCTGATGCATCAGGCTCACCCAAAGCAGCCAGCATGCCAAAGCAGCCAGCCTGCATCAGGCATCCCACACCAGCAGGTCATAGAGTGGCAGTATCAGGCTACTGCTCTCAAAGCAGCCAGTCTGCCAAGTTTAGCTGCCTGCTATCAACTCCGGTGATAGGAGATACTGAGCACTGGGGGTTGGTCTTCAGACTGAACATTCCTCAGCCAGAGATCAGGCCCCCGAAACACTTACAGTATGCCCACGTCCCTGGACAACATGCTATGATATAGGGCTGGTTTCCCCTGGACAACATAATGATACAGGGCTGGTTTCCCCTGGACAACATAATGATACAGGGCTGGTTTCCCCTGGACAACATAATGATACAGGGCTGGTTTCCCCTGGGAAACATGATGATACAGGGCTGGTTTCCCCTGGACAACATGATGATACAGGACTGGTTTTCCTGGACAACATGATGATATAGGGCTGGTTTCCCCTGGACAACATGATGATATAGGGCTGGTTTCCCCTGGACAACATGATGATATAGGGCTGGTTTCCCCTGGACAACATGCTATGATATAGGGCTGGTTTCCCCTGGACAACATGATGATACAGGACTGGTTTCCCCTGGACAACATGATGATATAGGGCTGGTTTCCCCCTGGACAACATGATGATACAGGGCTGGTTTCCCCTGGACAACATGATGATATAGGGCTGGTTTCTCAGACACAGAATAAGCCTAGTACTAGACTAAAAGGTCTGCTCAACTGAGAATCTCCATTGAAATATACAGTATTTTTAGACCAGGCATAGACTTAATATGTGTCCAGGAAACCAGCCCATGGAGTTTGGCAAAAATGACATGTTCAGACAAAACAGTCAATACTACGTAATGGCAGTCTGACGTCAGTGCCCACATGATGTTCATTAAATACTGAAGTGAGTTTGTTCAGCTGTAAAAATCTACATATAGCCTCCATTTATAGCCTACAGTGTAATTCAGTAACATAATTGTACTTTTAATCACGTGTATAGTATTGTATTAGGACTACTAGAAATAATCCAAAGGATATCCTAGCGTCATGTCCTTTAACTGCTTTGAACCGTTTGGCACTTGGCAAAACGCCCACAAAGCACTTGGCATGGTTGACAAATGCAAGTAATGTGTTATTGTTATATCAACGTTATTCATCATAAACACTCACACCGAGAAGTGATACACGAAGCATTTCCATCCAGATGGTCTTTCCAGAAAGTTATAAGCGCGTCCTTGAATGTAAGCACGGCTGACGATAACTGGACGAGATGCGCTGTATACGGACATCCGGGGGTTCAGATTGAGCCCGGGTAGGTGAGACACCGACGGTCGAGTGACAGTTGTGTGAATGGTGATGCCCTCGGCGTCACACAGTAACCTGTTGTTAGAAATACGCGCCCCAGGTTGTGAGGCTGACGCGGCTTGTGACATCTCAAACTCCGACTGTTTTCTCCCATGTGCCGCCACCATCGAGGACCTCCGTATGTTATTCAGGACTTCATTCCTTTGGGTTGTCTTGTCTGGAGATGACATGCTGTTAGCCTGGTTTGTTTTCTCATCAATGGGACGGACACACGCTCCAGTCTCCGTCTAATGCGCACTTGGTGGATAAATGAAGTGGGACAAAACAGAGCCTGCAGTCGGTGAGCGAAAAAAAAACAAACAAAAAACGTCCTAAAGCCACTGCCTTGTCGGATATATCTCGCTGACCGCCGATTTCCCGAAATCCTATTATAATAGCTTACATTGGTAGAGCAAGTATCCGACCCATGTTCAATTACGTAAGAAATGTCCCCTACCTGTTGCTGGACGGTTAGACTACTACTTCTCATTAGTTGACTTACTTGTGCGTGCTTGTTTCGCGCTTGATCGCACAAAAGGGGAGGCAGTGCCCTCTGGGCAGCATTGAACAACAATAATTTGCAGCTGTGAGTGTTGAGTTGGTGAGTGTTGACCCCTCAAAACAGCATAGACTAACAACACACACACACACTCTCTCTCGCGCCCTCTCTCTGTCGTTATCTCTCCCCCTCTCTCGCTCTCTCCCCCTCTCTCTTTCGTTATCTCTCTCCCCCCTCTCTCTTTCGTTATCTCTCTCTCTTTCTCTCCCGCACTCTCTTCCCATCTCTTGACCAATTAACTCCACGAAAGCATACCATACCCTAATGGCATTGTATGTGTCCTGTAATGATATGGCAGCTGTTAACAGAAGTAACAATACAATGCTTGACTGTCTCTGTGTAAAGTTACAATGCGGAATTCATTTAAATGACCTTGACCATCCTTGATAGTGAATAAGGGACACTGTTTTGCTTGCCTTATACAAGGGTTTTAATTGAGAAAAGTAATGTGGCGTTCTAGTGATGACAGGTTATGTTGTCGCGTACACATTAACCTACCTTACCTGATGAACTGAATGCGAGCCTACTGCTAGTGCTGAGCGATTCGTGATTTTTGAGGTCGGTTCAGTTTCGGTTCGATTATTTAAAAAATAATTATGGTTCGGTTTCGATAATGTTTTTAAGACATTAAATGCACTTGGCATTATGTTGGTTGAATTCTGTAACACAGAATAAAACAAGTAATAAAAGTCCCATGATGGTAGTGACTGCCCATTACTGTTTATCACTTATTAACCATCATTTATTCACATTGCTTTACCTAATCAAATATTTGTTTTATTTGATGACTTTATTATTTCATTCCAAGTCATCATCTCATCTCTGTAGAGCTGCTGCCTATTCTGTCTGACAAAATAACTATTTTATGAGTTCTTCAAAGTACACTGAACAAAAATATAAACCCATCATGCAACAATTTCAAAGATTTTACTGAGTTACAGTTCATATCAGGAAATCAGCCAATTTAAATAAATGCATTAGGCCTTAATCTATGGATTTCACATGACTGGGAATACAGATATGCATCTGTTGGTCACAGATACCTTTTCAAAAAAAGGTAGTGGTGTGGATCAGAAAACCAGTCAGTATCTGGTGTGACCACCATTTGCCTCATGCAGCCCGACACATCTCCTTTGCATAGAGTTGATCAGGCTGTTGATTGTGGCCTGTGGAATGTCCCACTCCTTTCAATAAATTCCTGGATATTGGCGGGAATTGAAACACGCTGTCATACACGTTGATCCAGAGCATCACAAACATGCTCAAGGGGTGACATGTCTGGTGAGTATGCAGGCCATGGAAGAACTGGGACATGTTCAGCTTCCAGGAATTGTGGACAGATCCTTGCGACATGGGGCCGTGCATGATCTGCCCGGTACAGTTAATACCAGGATTAATCCGTAAAGAGCACAATTCTCCAGCGTGCCAGTGGCCATTGAAGGTGAGCATTCACCCATTGCAGTAGGATTACAACGCCGAACTGCAATCAGTTCAAGACCCTGATGAGGACGACGAGCACGCAAATGATCTTCCCTGAGACAGTTTGTGCAGAAATTCTTCGGTTGTGCAAACCCACAGTTTCATCAGCTGTCCAGGTGGCTGGTCTCAGACGATCCCGCAGTTGAAAAAGCCGGATATGGAGGTCCTGGACTGGCATGGTTACACATGGTCTACGGTTGTGAGGCCGGTTGGGCATACTGCCAAATTCTCTAAAACGATGTTGGAGGCGGCTTATGGTAGAGAAATTAAAATTCAATTATCTAGCAACAGCTCTGGTGCACATTCCTGCAGTCAGCAAGCCAATTGCGTGCTCCCTCAACTTGAGACATATGTGGCATTGTGTTGTGTGGCAAAATTGCTAGAGTGGCCTTTTATTGTCCGCAGCACAAGGTGCACCTGTGTAACGATCATGCTGTTTAATCAGCTTCTTGATATGCCACACCTGTCAGGTGGATGGATTATCTTGGCAAAAAAGAAATGCTGACTAACAGGGATATACATTTTTTTTTGAAAAATAGGCTTTTTGTGCGTATGGAAAACCTTTGAGATCTTTTATTTCAGCCCATGAAACATGGGACCAACACTTTACATGTTGCGTTTATATTTTTGTTCAGTGTAAATAAGGTATACTTTCATGACTGCTGAACACCAACTATCAATCAGAGAATGTGAGCGGAGTTGAGCGGTTGGGCACTGCTCTGGCACTTCAAACCCCCCCCAAAAAACTGCCACTCAAAATTCGCTCCATTCATTAAAATCACAGTTTAACCAACACCCATCTATTGTTGTGACTACATGGACCTACCATTTAACCAACACCCATCTATTGTTGTGACTACCTGGACCTACCATTTAACCAACACCCATCTATTGTTGTGACTACCTGGACCTACCATTTAACCAACACCCATCTATTGTTGTGACTACCTGGACCTACCATTTAACCAACACCCATCTATTGTTGTGACTACCTGGACCTACCATTTGGTTTTTAAATATTGAAACCACACCATATGATTTGAATGAAAAGTATTATAATTAACATGAAAAGGTGAATGTAAGAAGTGCTCATCATTTAAAATAGGCTACATGTCATATTAAACACCATATAAACACTTTAAAAAGGTTAGGAGCCAGACAGGGAGCCTAAGAAAATAAATTATTTAGGCTATATTATTTCAATTATTTCAAGGCTATAGCCTACAAAGAAACACATTGTGAAGCATTAGTGAGTGTGACACACTAGGCTGATAGGGAGTCGGTGACATTAAGCGCTCAGCATTAAAAACAACATTTTGTTCTATTAAATTACTATAGTCTATAAATTGCGAAAATAGGCTGCGACTTTCTTAGAATTAAATACAAATTAAACAAAAAACGTCTTATCAGGCTCAGTCTACAGTGCCTTTTGAATTCATTTCTAGAAACACCAGTTTGGCCAGTCTGTGGATTCAGGCTCATGCGATGGTGCCTCGAGAGCAGGCCAGCAGAGGAGAATATCTTCTCTGCGCTTGCAGAGCCACTGGGGATGGTAAACACCCTTTGACTCTTGCCATTCTGGGCAAGGATGCAGAGTTTTCTTTTTTTTCTATAGGTAGGCCTTTTAAGGTTTTAAGGCAAAATAACCCAATCAAAACGGAAAACTCCTTGAAAGTTGGAATATGGCAGGCCATGGCCTATTGTATAGATAATAGAACGAAAATGAAGGAAACGTTTAAGAGATCAGATTTTTTGTTTATAAATACTGAACTTTGCTACAATGACACACCTTGTGTGGAGCGGGACACTAATCAGGACGCTTATAAGAAATCCTGCCATGCCCTCAAACGAACCATCAAACAGGCAAAGCGTCAATACAGGACTAAGATTGAATCCTACTACTCCGGCTCTGACGCTCGTCATATGTGGCAGGGCTTGAAAACTATTACGTACTACAAAGGGAAACCCAGCCGCGAGCTGCCCAGTGACGTAAGCCTACCAGATGGGCTAAATGCCTTTTCTGCTCGCTTCGAGGCTAGCAACACTGAAGCATGCATAAGAGTACTAGTTGTTTCAGACGACTGTGCTATCACACTCTCCATAGCCGATGTGAGCAAGACCTTTAAACAGGTCAACATTCACAACGCCGCGGTGCCAGACGGATTACCAGGACGTGTACTCAGACCATGCGTGGACCAACTGGCAAGTGTCTTCACTGACATTTTCAACCTCTCCCTGACCGAGTCTGTCATACCTACATGTTTCAAGCCGACCAACACGCTGATCCTCAACATGGGGGACCCTTTAGGGGTGCGTGCTTAGTCAGCTCTTGTACTCGCTGTTCACCCACGACTGTGTGGCCAAACACAACTCCAACACCATCATTAAGTTTGCTGACGACACAACAGTGGCAGGCCTGATCACCGACAACGATGAGACAGCCTATAAGGAGGAGGTCAGAGACCTGGCAGTGTGGTGCCAGGACAACAACCTCTCCTTCAATGTGATCAAGACAAAGGAGCTGATCGTGGACTACAGGAAAAGGAGTGCCGAACAGGCCCCCATTCACATCGACGCGGCTGTAGTGGAGCGGGTCAAGAGTTTCAAGTTCCTTGGTGTCCACATCACCAACAAACTATCATGGTCCAAGCACACCAAGAAACACCTTTTCCCCCTTTTCCCCCTCTTGCCCTTGGTCCTCATCTTAGTAAGTCACCTTGATTTTGCACCTGTGTGTTTTATCAGTTTCTTTATGAAAATATTTAGCGAACTCCATGACAGTAGCTAAAGCAAGGGGCTATAGCAGCACACAAGTAGACTACAGATGCATGCTGGGGGCGGGCATGCCCTGAGCTCGTGAAGTGAGCGCTGTAGGAGCGAAATTAGAGCGGGCGAGAAGGCCAACGCTCCAGGGAATCTCGCTCAGTGCTCCAGTCAAATTGTGCACGCTCTGCTCCACTCACATACTCTGTTATCAATCACTTAGATCATGTATTTTCAGGCTCGTGAAGCAACTGCTTTGAGTGAAGGATGCTTTGTTGCGAAATAGGAAGCCGATTCTAGATTTAATTTGGGATTCGAGATGCTTAATGTGAGTCTGGAAGTAGAGTTTACAATCTAACCAGACACCTAGGTATTTGTAGTTGTCCACATATTCAAAGTCAGAACTGTCCAGAGTAGTGATGCTGGACGGGCGGGCTGGTGCGGGCAGCGATCGGTTGAAGAGCATGCATTTAGTTTTACTTGCATTTAAGAGCAGTTGGAGGTCACGGAAGGAGAGTTGTATAGCAGTGAAGCTCGTCTGGAGGTTAGTTAACACAGTGTCCAAAGAAGGGCCAGAGGTATACAGAATGGTCCTAAGCTACCTGGCTAAAATGCTTGCTCCTTAGCCTAACTTCCTTTCATTGGCAACAATGCGCCAGACCAGCTAGTTAACATTAGCCTAATGTTACTACATCGATCTACATGTTAAACTTCCATCCTCTCAGGCCAGGGGCACAATGTATGAATTTATGGTTGGACCAGAATCGCCATTATAATCATTGGCCAGTAAGGAAAATTACATTACTTAAGGCAAAAACTAAAGTAGGGTGCTTGGTCGGGCGTATAACACGAGCGTCTAGCAACCCAAATGTTGCGAGCTCGAACCTCATCATGGGCAACTTTAGCATTTTAGCTAATTAGCAACTTTACAACTACTTACTACTTTTTAGCTAGACTACTTTGCAACTACTTAGCATATTAGCTAACCCTTCCTCTAAAATTAACATTAACATTAACCTTAACCCTTTAACCTAACCCTATCCAAACCCCTAACCCCTAGCCTAGCTAACGTTAGCCACGTAGCTAACATTAGCGTTAGCAACCTAGTTAAATAAAGGTTAAATCAAAATAAAAAATCTACATATGGTATGCGACTTTGTACAAAGACGTTCTTGACTAATGTACTGAACAGTATTACTGTTTTAGGGTTCACAGTATTGTAGGGTTCACCATTTACCAAGATCCTGCAATATGTATTCTGGGATATAATCCAGGCTAACTACTGTAACAGTCACAAAAACAAGTGGATAGCCTGGGCCCTAACAGTCACACAAATAGGTGGATAGCCTGGGCCCTAACAGTTACAAAAACTGTGCAGCGGTACGAGGTAATTGAGGTAGATACAGTTGAAGTCGGAAGTTTACATACACTTAGGTGGGAGTCATTAAAACTCGTTTTTCAACCACTCCACAAATTTCTTGTTAACAAACTATAGTTTTGGCAAGTCGGTTAGGACATCTACTTTGTGCATGACACAAGTAATTTGGAAATTGCTCCCAAGGACGAACCAGACTTGTGGAGGTCTACAATTTTTTTTCTGAGGTCTTGGCTGATTTCTTTTGATTTTCCCATGATGTCAAGCAAAGAGGCACTGAGTTTGAAAGTAGGCCTTGAATACATCCACAGGTACACCTCCAATTGACTCAAATTATGTCAATTAGCCTATCAGAAGCTTCTAAAGCCATGACATTTTCTGGAATTTTCCAATCTGTTTAAAGGCACAGTCAACTTAGTGTATGTAAACTTCTGACCCACTGGAATTGTGATACAGTGAATTATAAGTGAAATGATCTGTCTGTGAACAATTCTTGGAACAGTTACTTGTGTCATGCACAAAGTAGATGTCCTAACCAACATGCCAAAACAATAGTTTGTTAACAAGACATTTATGGAGTGGTTGAAAAACGAGTTTTAATGACTCCAACCTTAGTGTATGTAAACTTCCTACTTCAACTGTATATCCACAGTAAAATGAATCCTATATCGACGTAACCTGAAAGGCTGCTCAGCAAGGATGAAGCCACTGCTCCAAAATCGCCATTAAAAAGACAGACTACGGTTTGCAACTGCACATGGGGACAAAGATGGTACTTTTTGCAAAAATTTCCTCTGGTCTGATGAAACAAAAATAGAACTGTTTGGCCATAATGACCATCGTTATGTTTGGAGGGAAAAGGGGGATGCTTGCAAGCCGAAGAACACCATCCCAACCGTGAAGCACGGGGGTGACAGCATCATGTTGTGGGGGTGCTTTGCTGCAGGAGGGACTGGTGCACTTCACAAAATAGATGGCATCATGAGGAAGGGAAATTATGTGGATATATTGAAGCAACATCTCAAGACATCAGTCAGGAAGTTATAGCTTGGTCGCAAATGGGTCTTCCAAATGGACAATGACCCCAAGCATACTTCCAAAGTTGTGGCAAAATGGCTTAAGTCAAGGTAATGGCAAAGTCAAGGTATTGGAGTGGCCATCACAAAGCCCTGACCTCAATCCTATGGAACAATTGTGGGCAGAACTGAAAAAGCGTGTGCGAGCAGGGAGGCCTATGCTACCAAATACTAATTGAGTGTATGTAAACTTCTGACCCACTGGGAATGTGATGAAAGAAATATATGCTGAAATAAATCATTCTCTCTACTATTATTCTGACATTTCACATTCTTAAAATAAAGTGGTGATCCTAACTGACCTAAGACAGGGAAAAACTGAGTTTAAATGTATTTGGCTAAGGTGTATGTAAACTTCCGACCAACTGTACCAGTGGAGGCTCCTCCTCAGAGGAAGGGGAGGGCCATCCTCCTCAGTGAAATTTGGGTGGGTACAGTGACCTGAAGAACATGGATCGTTCAGTTAAACGGCAAAACAAAAGCAGGGAGTATATAAATGCCCACATCAGATGTAAGCTTCTGGTTAAAAGTCGCATCGATCATAACGAAGGTCTGCGTATTCAAACTACGAGATGTCCTCAAACGGATTATCAACACCATTGCGTTTTTTGGGCATGCAATAATAGGCTTTTAGAGGACACCACAAGAGGGAAAGTTCCGCTAACAGCGGTAATTGCACGTTACGATGCTTTATTTCCTGAAAATATGGAACGTTCGACTGTCTTTTCTGGGACGTCGAAATCAATTCACAATGATTTGATAGCTTCCATCGCATCATCCATTAAATGTTAGATTAAAGAGAGAGGTTGACACAGAGTATTTTTTCGCGCGCGTTCAAGTAGGCTTTCCACATAACTCCTGATAGTTATTTAGCAAATATGATATCACATAATCACTCCTGACAGACACAAGCACAAACTTGTTACATATATGTTGCAGCAGCCTAGGCTACACATTATCATTAGAGATCTGACATGGTGTATGGGATAAAAACGAGACAATTGTTCAGTCTGATCAACGGTAGGCTACTAATAAGTGCTGCTGCATACAGCCTATGTACGCTGTCCCATTTGGTCAGGGTAAACTAATTGGTAACGTTATGTATATATAGTCCATTTGTGTGTCAGGAGAAAATGTGAATGTGATCAAATGTGGTTTATATTCAAAATTGGGCTGCCTAGGCTGCCTATACGTTTTCAATCCAAAATTATTAACTGGAATGAATCAATCAACATAATAGTTACAGATGTGAGTACATTTTTAAGGCCTACAGTTGCATAGGCCTGCATGATGCAAACATGCATAAAGCATACTCAGCCCTGTGAGTTCTATTCTCTATCAGTTGTTGTCTCTGTGTCTGGGTAGAGGAAATCCCCCTCCTAATTTTAGTCTGAATGTGATTCATATGAACAAGTATAAGGTTGCTTCCCCCAGGGCCAATGAGTTTTTTTCAGTTTTTTAAAACCATGGGACCTAAAAAAAAACTGGTCCCATCATAGAAAACCATGTGACCTGAAAAAACTGGTCCCATCATAGCCCTTATAAAACCTTTTTACAACTGATTAATCACTGTCATACCTTATAGGGTCCAGAGTTTTCCTGGTTATGTTAACAGATAAGGAAAAACTCCAGGCCCCACAGGGTAAAAATTGCTCCACCACTCTGGGACCTATGGTGCCACCAGTCTGCTTGCAGTTGTCTGTTATCGTCAGGTACTTTGATGTGTCAAGTGGGCGAGATGCACAGTCTATTTGACTTTGTGAATTTTGAGATATCTGAGTTTAACTTCATGGAGAAACTTGTTGTTCAAACCTACGATGGCGCAGCTGTAATGGAATGTATCTGCCATTTTGTATTTACAGCTAAATCCATTCCTGGTCACTGATTAAGAGGTGATGACTACTCCACTCTACTGCCATTGTCAACTCTCTCCTGACGTGAACTGAAGCCACGTCTCATGTGCCTGCTCATCCACTGGCAAGTTGAAGGTTTCCTCTCCAAGCACTGAGTACCCCTATCAATTTTCTCTCATTACTGTATGTAGAGTCAATCACATACACAAACACAATCACATTATTACACATCAATGATTTTACTCCTTGCTAGGACTAACTCATTCTTACCTCTGGTCTAACTGTGTAGTGTGTTGTCTTATTGTTTTTTGTCTTTCCAGTCATCCTGTCCTGCACTGAAGTCAAGCCTCTGAACACAGCAACTCATGCTTCATACCCTCATTCAATCACTGCTGTGATCCCTTTCCAACACTGTAAGTAGCCCTCTCATTCCCCTTCCTTATGTAACAGTATAGCTTCTGTCCCTAGCCATTTCACACCGGTTACACTCATCCCCCTTCTGACCTCCTCCTTTTCCGCAGCCATCAGTGATCCGGGTCAACAGCATCAATGTAACAGTATAGCTTCTGTCCCCTTCCTCACCCCTACCTGGGCTCGAACAAGGGACACATCGACAACAGCCACCCTCGAAGCATCGTTACCCACCACTCCACAAAAGCCGTGGCCCTTGCAGAGCAAGAGGAACAACTACTTCAAGGTCTCAGAGCGAGTGACGACACCGATTGAAACGCTGTTAGCGCGCACCCCGCTAGCTAACTAGCCATTTCACACCGGTTACACTTACAATATTGTACTATAAATGTCTTTATTAAATGCTTTATGTTAAAATAATTCATCTTTGATGATTTTTTAAACACACTTTGTCTTCTCCGTGCGTTCTGCGCCTATACTGTGCATCTCCCATCCTCCTCAATTTTTCAAGTCACCAGTCTCCACTGGCATATAGGTAGGGGTAAAGTGACTAGGCAACATGATAAGTAATAGTAGCATCAGCGTATGTGATGAGTCAAAAGAGTTGGTGCAAAAGTGGTCAATGCAGATAGTCCGGGTAGCTATTTGGTTTACTGCTTTATGTGAGACCCTTTCATAGAATAAATGGCCTAGAATACTCAGTGGTGTAAAGTACTTAAGTAAAAATACTTTAAAGTACTATTAAAGTAGTTTTTGGGGGTATGTGTACTTTACTTTACTATTTATATTTTTGACAACTTTTACTTTTACCTTCATGAATCAAATAATGTACTTTTTACCCCATACATTTGACCTGACACCCAAAAGTACTCATTACATTTTGAACGTACAGCAGGACAGAAAACGGTCCCATTCACACGCTTATCAAGAGAACATCCCTGGTCATCTCTACAGCCTCTTATCTGGCAGACTCACTAAACACAAAAGCATCTGTTGTTAATGATGTCTGACTGTTGGAGTGTGCCCCTGGCTATACATACATTTTAAAAACAAGAAAATGGTGCTGTCTGCTTTGCTTAAAATAAGGAATTTGAAATTATTTATACTTCTACTTTTATTTTTGATACTTAAGTATGTTTTAGCAATTACATGTACTTTTGATACTTAAGTATATTTAGAACCAAATATTTGTAGGTTTTTACTCAAGTAGTATTTTACTGGGTGACTTTTACTTTTACTTGAGTAACTTTCTATTAAGGTATCTTTACTTTTACTCAAGTATGACAATTAGCCCAATGTCATGAACTCAAACACAATCTCTAGCCCAATGTCATGAGCCCAAACACAATCTCTAG
>QNTS01003432.1:106791-130531 GCA_003317085.1 Hucho hucho | reverse complement strand
TCGCACGATAACTTTTATTTCCAATATAATACCAGATTGGTCAAATCGGGAGTTAGTATTATATTGCCGTTATCCCTCCACTCACACCATTAGACCTATGACCTATTATTATTGATCTATTTTAAATTACAACATTCAATGTCATACTGCCGTTATTCCTCCATTCATACCAGTAAGTTCACCGACTCACCACATTCACATCTAGTACATTGCATTCATTGTTATAATGTTGATAGGCCTGATCAGTTAAAATTGCATTTACCATATCAACAATTTGTTAACTAATTATAATATCGTATAAATTTGGTAACTTACATCAAACAGGTGTCTCACAAATCAAATTTGGATAATGCCCAAAGTGCAGATGTTTTGTTATTCACAATAGGTATCTGCTTACCTTTTTAGTTGACCGGTCTAGTTTGTGAGACACACCGTCCGACGACAGTACTGGCCAATCGGCTGGCACGTCAATGTCCAGCGAAGTCTGTCACCAGATCACATCGGGGTCACCATGTTAGAGTTGCGAAAATCAAATCTGGTATCAGGACAAAAGGTGACACAGAGTCACCAAGTAAGTTCTTTTTATTCACTCAAGCAATAAATGGTAAATGCAATCTTCGTACATACGGGTTCAATGTAATACCACGCAGGGTTAACAGAGAACTGACTAGCGCCTTACAATACCTTCTTTTAATACTCTGACGGTGTTAGTTCCTGCTTCATGAGCTGGCCTGTCAGAGTAGAGACTGGGCGTGGTTTTAAACTTGCCCAATCTATCGTAGGCGCACAGGCTGGTCCCAGCCCCCAGGCGCTTCAGCTTTCAGGCATTGTTGCTGTGCAGATTATCTATGCACTCACCCCTAGATACTGAGGCCAAAAGTTCAGCTCCTTTTTTGTGTCTCAACCTAGAAACTGCTTGTTTGCAAAATTTTTCTATTCATGGGTTCCTAGCTCCACATACTGTTATCTCCCAAGGTTATACTGCCCCTTAGCCAGACACCAGGTGTTTGCACAATTCACTGTATTGTTCTACAATTTATCAGCCTTAGCTCAAACATATTCCTGTGTAGCAAAGAAGCATATTCTCAAACCTAACAATTAGCAAAGAAACATATTCTCAAACCTAACAATATCACCATTGCAGTATAAGTCATGTTTTTCATCTTACCTTGTGGTATGAATTGATGATAGTCCAGGAGAAGGTTTGAGAAGGTTGGCCAGCTAGCTAGCTACAGTTCTGTCTTGATCCAGCACTGACTGGAAGGGTTCCTGGAAGGTTCCAGTCTCTCTCTTTTTTCCAGGTGGTTCGCTGAGTCAACCAATAGTGTCGCACCCCTCCATCTTTTCAATGCTACTGGATGTGTCCTTCTTTCAAAGAAGGGGAAGATATACATGATTGGCTTACGAAACATGGACAACTGGATGGTGATTGGACATGTTTGACAGACATGTGAGTTAAGTGGCTTTAAAAAAAACAATTACCTGGACTCCAGATAGCCAAATCAGCCAATAGATGGTACGGGCATACTAGAACACATCCATTTGTTTATATCGTCATGACAAAGTATATATTTTGCTTAGATGTGCTCAATCTAAACAGTGCACCAAATTATTCAACTCAGTTTCTCCTTCAAGTACCGTCTCGCAATGCTCCCGTGTGTCTGTGGGAAACATGGGAAAGGTTAGTTGTTGCCATAAGCAACATGTTCTGCACTAACTTTGGGCAGATAGGAACTGCAAGTTGTACTAAATTGATAGTGGAGTTTGTTCAGGCGATTTTCCAGCTAGCTACCTACTTCATCCTGATATTGAGGTTGGTGTTTTTGTATGTAGCTACTATGCTAGCTAGCTAGCTAGCCAGCCCAAAGAGAGAGCATTGCATTCAGGGTTTTGTAGTCGACTTGAGCTCCAGTAGATTTTCACATGTTGCTACCAACCTTGTTATAACTACAAAAGGAAACATTTGTCAACATAAAATATTGTTTTCACATATTAGTGTTATTTAACACTTTAACCCTGTTAATAATAGGAATAAGTCATTTGGGCTGGATTATCCCTTTAATCTTTGTCATGTTTTGAGCATATGATGCAAAAACAAAGACAAATTTCCTTAGAAAAATGTAGCAATGATTGAGATTGTCCTTGGTTCATCCACGCAGGACATCCATCAACATTGAGGAATATACATCACTGGCTTCATTAGGAAATGTGTTGGTAACGTTGTACCCACAATAACAATCCGAACCAGTGGAGGCTCCTCAGAGGAAGGGGAGGACCATCCTTCTCAGTGAAATTTCATAAAAAATTTAATAGTGAAACATTAAAAAAGTTATCCTTTTTAGATAAAATTATACAAAATGTATTCATATGTCACCACATAATTGGTTAAAATACACTGTTTTGCAATGAAGGTCTACAGTAACTTCAACAACACTGTCTGGGCTAGCACAATGGTGTAGCCAGAGGACAGCTAGCTTCCATCCTCCTCTGGCTACATTGACTTTGATACAAAACCTAGGAGGCTGGTAGGCCTCACCCCCTTCCATAGACATACATGGTAATTATGACCACTTCTGGATGACGTCCTCCAACCAATCAAATCAACTGACATATTGTCCATCTAATAATAGATGTAGGATCAGAGAATGAACCTAGTGTGTTGTATTGGGATTGTGCCACAGAGCATTATGGGGGTTCTATGTGTTGAGAAGCTTGGTGACATTATTAGATAGAGATTTAGAGTGAAGAGTGATTGTTAAGCATTTTGGGACATTATTAAATTCAAATTAGTTTTTCAAATTACAGGAGATGTAGGAGGTATATTATACATTGTTTTCTTGGGTTTAGAACTATTTTTGTGTCCAGTTAGTGCAATTTATTTAAATTTGCCTTGCTAACTTCAGTAGCTAGCTAACTGTTAGCAATCAGATTTTGACAGAAATATGGCTGAGACGCAAAGAAAATTAAAGGAGAGGGGGTACAAAAATGATCAGATTAATATTGCCATTGAGAAAATTCAAAACAAAACGAGACATTACCTTTTTCAAGGTCAGTCTCGCAAAAAGAAGCATTCTTGCGTTCTAACTACCCGCTATTCAAAGTGCTCTGAACAAATTAAGGGAATCGTTCACAAACATTGACACATTCTAAAATCCGATGATAGTCACGGTAATGTGTTTTCAGACCTTCCCTTGGTCCTATTCTCGCGGGGCAGAAATCTCAGGGACCAATTGGTAAACTCTGATTTACCGCCCCAAGATATTCCTGAACAACGTCTATTTGCGCCCCTACTGGATGGAAATTACAAGTGTAATGGCTGTGCTCAATGCAATGGCACTTATAAATGTAAATCCTTCAAACAGCCCCAAACAGGGAAACAGATCCCAATCAAAGGTGTTATTACGTGCTCCACTATGGCAGTTATTTATCTTATAACTTGTCCTTGTGGTAAAAATTATGTGGGTAAAACAAAGCGCAAATTACAAGTACATATCTCAGAGCATCGTAGCACCATTAGGTGCAAAAACTTGACTTACCCAGTTGCGGCTCACTTTTTGGAAGCAAACCACTCGATCTCGTCTCTGCGTTATATTGGCATTGAACATGTCACCCTCCCTAGGAGAGGGGGTGACCTCGATAATTTATTGTTAAAACAAGAGGCTGCCTGGATCTTTCATTTAAAGACCCTTGCTCCCTTCTGTCTCAACGTAGACTTTGATCTGAAGCCATTCTTGTGATTATTGTGACTTTGCCATTGTAATTGTTTGTAGGCTTATGTAGCCTAAATCGAATCTATGATCGTATGCTACCCATTAGTTTTTTGTATGTTCTTTGTATGCCATTTTAATATTTCAGAATTAACCAATGATATTAGGCCACACTTGGCCATGATTACAGACACCTGTGTGTGTCTTTTGACACTATATAAACGAGTCACCCCGCAGTGTTTGTGATTATACCCTGATGAAGACAGCTTGCCTGTCGAAACGTTGGACATTACATTTTTGCATCTGAGCTCCTAGAGTGTGCGGCTCTTCTTTATTTTCAAGTTTTCCACTCCGCTAGCCAGCACCTCACCTAAATAGGTGTGTGTTTCTTTTTCCTCTAGCTAACTGTTAGCTACCAGTGCCAGAGTGCAGTTTTCTCCGCCAGAATGGTAGAATGGCCTAAACTGCCGAAAATGTTGTGGACTTTTGTTGAAGAACCCCTTTCGTTCTCTGGGGTACACGGAAAAGTTGCGAATTGAAAGCAAGGGTCAAATTCTGCCTGAGATCAGTTTCATGAAGAAGGGTGAAAAGGTGAGGGCGTTCAATACCAACTGGTATCAAATGTATTAGTGATGGGTCATTCGTGAACGAGTCGGCTCTAAGAGCCAGCTCTTGTAGGTGAACGTTGGGAGTCGGCTCTCATATCAGAAGAGCCGAATCTATTTATAAAATATAAAAAATTAAGATATGAATAATCAAAAGATTTAAATGAATAGAATTAACTAATTCAAAGAACAAAAAAAGAAATAAAACAATATAGGCCTAAATGCTCAAGCGCACACACAATCGTTCTGACTGTCTGCTCAGACTAACAGCCTCACCTGTTGTTCCTGTCAATCAGACACGCAGTGTCAACCAATGAAGCAAAGATGCGTGAGGGAGGGCCGAGCCAACTCACTCACAGTCACACACTTAGCAGCCGAGGAGAGAGAGGAAGGACTGTGAAAACAACAGCTGGAAAATGAGTCGGAAGCACAGTAGCATTTGGATGCATTTTAATAATGTAGACAATGTTAGAGCACAGTGTAGAATTTGCCAAAACAAAATCTCTTATGAAGCCGGTTCTACGCACAACCTACACCGGCATATGTGAACTGTGCACCCAACTGTGAAGCTAGCTGTAGCGGAGCATCAAGAAACTAGCGGGCCTGCTGGTGATAGTGGTGGAGCCAGCACTCAATCAAGTAGGCCTACTCCGCGACCCACGGCAACGCAGTCTTCTATGGACCAGTTTATGCCAAAATCTATGTCTGTAGCAAAACAAGGCCAAATTGATATTGCATTGGCTAAAATGATTGCAACCGATTCCCAGCCATTTTCGATCATGGAGGACAGAGGTTTTAGAAATGATAGCAATAGTCTAAATCCAATATCCACAATTCCAAGCAGGAAACCCCTTCCAAAATCACTTATTCCACAACTGTACAAGAGCACACAGGCGTCAGTGCGGGAAAGAGTCAAAAAAGTTACTGCAGTTTGCCTTACCACTGACTGCTGGACATCAAGGGTAACCACTTCTTACATGTCGGTTACATGTCACTTCATTGAAGATTTTTCGATGTCTAGCTGTCTTCTGGACTGCTTTGAGTTCAGCGACAGACACACCTCAGAGAACTTGGCAGAGGAACTGTTGAGAGTGGCCAGAGAATGGCAAGTAGATGGAAAAGTGGTTTGTTGTGTTAGCGACAATGCAGCTAACATAACCAAAGCCAATCATCCATGTCTTGCCCACACAATCAACCTGATTGTAAGAGATGCTCTGAAGGTGATGTAGCCCACTGTGGACAAAGTGAAAGCAGCTGTGGAATACTTCCAAAAAACTAAAGTCTACACAACGCCAGATGGGGATGCCTGAGCTGAGGCCTAAACAAAACTGCACTACAAGGTGGAATTCAACATTTTATAAGTTGAATCAGGTTCTTGAGTCAAAGGATGTCATCATCTCTACCTGGCCATTGTCAATGCACCTGTTGATGCTCTGACCCATGAGGAATGGGAGGTGGTGGAGGAGGTGTGCAGAGTCCTGGAACCCTTTGAGCAGGTCACTGTGGAGATCAGTGGAGAGAGGTACAGTAAGCAGTTATTAGTACATCACTATTTAATCCAGTATTATACATGTTTATATATATATATATGTAGATGGGAATGTAGTATCAGTAGACAAAACATGAACCTGAACTAATAAGTTACTGTTCTCTCTTTTCAGCCATGTGACAGCCTCAAAAATGATACTCCTGTGTAAGGGTCGGCAGCGAATCACAGCCAGCCGCCAGAGAGAAGCAAATATAACCACAGGACATGTGACAGAGTTGATGGACACCCTATGTTCATCAATGGACAGAAAGTTCCACAGAATGGAATAGAATCACGTGCTATCAGAAACCGCTGCACTTGACCCCAGGTTTAAGAAGTTAGCCTTCAGTGATGCCAGAGCGGTTGATGAGGCTCTTAAAAGAATAACCTCAGCAGCAGTGAGGGACAACCCCAGCAGTCAGCTGGATCAGGCACCAGGGTAACAGGAAGAAGAGGGATCAGATGGAGCAGAAGCACCAGCAGTAGTGCCACAAACGATTGCTGTTTGGATGCTGTTTGACGAGAGAGCAACTGGGGGAGGTCAAATCAAATCAAAGATTATTTGTCACATGCACCGAATACAACAGGTGTAGACCTTACAGTGAAATACTTACTTACAGGCTCTAACCAACAATGCAAAAAAGGTATTAGGTGAACAATAGGTAAGTAAAGAAATAAAACAACACTAAAAAGACAGGCTATATACAGTAGCGAGGCTATATACAGTAGCGAGGCTACATACAGACACCGTTTAGTCAGGCTGATTGAGGTAGTATGTACATGTAGCTATGTTTAAAGTGACTATGCATATATGATGAACAGAGAGTAGCAGTAGCGTAAAATAGGGGTTGGCGGGTAGTGGGTGGCGGGACACAATGCAGATAGATAGCCAGGTTAGCCAATGTGCGGGAGCACTGGTTGGTTGGCCCAATTGAGGTAGTATGTACATGAATGTATAGTTAAAGTGACTATGGATATATGATAAACAGAGAGTAGCAGCAGTGTCCGATCCTATTTGGAGGAGCCCCTCCAAAGATCTGCAGATCCTCTGAGCTGGTGGAAGAACAAGGTCTCTGTCTACCCACGGCTTACTAAAGTCATGACAGGGAGACTCTGCACAGTGGCCACATCCGTTCCCTCTGAGAGGGTTTTCTCGAAAACGGGACAAATAATTACTGAGAGAAGAAACCGCATCAGCCCCTCAAGTGAGGCAGCTTGCATTTCTGAATGCAAATCTCTCATAAAAGCAAAATATGGTCAGCATTGCTGTGTGCTGCTGGTTATAACATGGCAATAAAGAAGAGAGGGAAAAGAGGGACCAGTATAATGTTTTAAGTGGGATGCTGCAGTTTTGCAAATTGTTATTTATTTTCCTTTGAAATGGTGCAATATTCTATTATGCTGTTCAGAAACAAGGACATTTCTAAGTGACCCCAAACTTTTGAACCGTAGTGAACAGGCAGAGATCATCCGTTCACCTACTCTGTGTCTCACAAAGACACAAAAAATCTCAAATTGGACTCATCAGACCAAAGGACAGATTTCCACCGGTCTAATGCCCATTGCTCGTATTTCTTGCCCCAAGCAAGCGTCCTCTTCTTATTGGTGTCCTTTAGAAGTTGTTTCTTTGCAGAAATTCAACCATGAAGGCATGATTCATGCAGTCTCCTGTCAAGGATCTCAGAGAGCAGGTAGGCAGAGTCAGGCGCAGGACAACAGAGATGAGTATTCACGTAATATATTTTACTCAAAAATCAAAACTACTAAAATTGGTAGTACAAAATCAAGCTCACATAACCAAGAACCTCTAACATAGAATAAACACGCACAAAATCATGGGGGAAACAGAGGGTTTAAATAAGAATCATGTAATTATGGGATAGGAACCAGGTGTGTATAATGAAGACAAAAAAAACATAGAAAATGAAAAGTAGATCGGCGGTAGCTAGAAGACCGGTGACGTTGACTGCCGAACGCCGCCCGAAACAAGGAGAGGGACCGACCTCGGAGGAAGTCGTGACACTCCGAACATTTGATGTTGAGATGTGTCTGTTACTTGAACTCTGTGAAGCATTTATTTGGGCTGCAATCTGAGGCTGGTAACTCTAATGAATTTATCCTCTGCAGTAGTTAACTCTGGGTCTTCCATTCCTATGGCGGTCCTCATGAGAGCCAGTTTCATCATAGCGCTTAATGGTTTTAACGACTGCACTTGAAGAAACTTTAAAAGTTCTTGAAACTTTCTGGATTGACTGACCTTTATGTCTTGAAGTAATGATGGACTGTCGTTTCTCTTTGCTTATTTGAGCTGTTCTTGCCATAATATGGACTTAGGCTTTTACCAAATAGGGCTATTTTCTGTATACCACCCCTACCTTATCACAAATCAACTGATTGGCTCAAGCACATTAAGAAGGAAAGAAATTTCATTCATGAACTTTTAACAAGGCACACCTGTTAATTGATATGCATTCCAGGTGACTACCTCATGAAGCTGGTTGAGAGAATGCCAAGAGTGTGCAAAGCTGTCATCAAGGAAAAGTGTCACACCCTGATCTGTTTCAGCTGTCTTTGTGCTTGTCTCCACCCCCCTCCAGGTGTCGCCAATCTTCCCCATTATCCCCGGTGTATTTGTTTCTGTGTTGTCTGTTGCCAGTTCGTTTTGTTTTGTGAAACCTGCCAGCGTTTTTCCCCTTGCTCCTGTCTGTTCTAGTTTCTGTTTTCTAGTTTTGACCATTCTGCCTACCCTGATCCTGCCTGCCGTTCTGTACCTTGCCACACCACACTAGATTATTGACCCCTGCCTGCTCTGACCCTGAGACTGCCGGTCGTTCTGGACCTTTTGCACCCTATCTGGATTACCGACCTCTGCCTGCCCTTGACCTGTCATTTTGACCTACACCTTAGCCAACATTCCCAGTGGGTCAGAAGTTTACATACACTCAATTAGTATTTGGTAGCGTTGCCTTTATATTGTTTAATTTGTTTTGGGTAGCCTTCCACAAGCTTCTCACAATAAGTTGGGGGAATTTTGGCCCATTCCTCCTGACAGAGCTGGTGTAACTGAGTCAGGTTGTAGGCCTCCTTGCTCGCACACGTTTTTTCAGTTCTGCCCACAAATTTTCTACAGGATTGAGGTCAGGGCTTTGTGATGGCCACTCCAATACCTTGACTTTGTTGTCCTTAAGCTATTTTGCCACAACTTTGGAACTATGCTTGGGGTCATTGTCCATTTGGAAGACCCATTTACGACCAAGTTTTAACTTCCTGACTGATGTCTTGAGATGTTGCTTAAATATATCCACATAATTGTGTTCGGCAATTCGACACATTTTGCTATGATCCCATGTTAATGATATGAGTGACTAACAAAATCAATGGGGGCCCCCTGGATATCAGGGCCTGTGGTGGAAATTCTACCTTAATAATGAGGAGAGGCAAGGTCAATAATCAATCAAGGTATTACTTTTATTAATAAACTTATTGCAATAAGGGAGCTGGTCACACCACACACAAAGTGAATGGAGTGAGAGCCCAAAGAGTACGGAAGCCTTATATAGTCAAGCTGTCTTATACAAGCATCTGCAAAACACGTGACCTTATGTATGTGTATGTGGGGAGAGACGGAACTGGGTTACAGGGTAAAGGCTATAATGAAAAGGTTGTCTCAATCTGTCGCAACTGAGTGAGGACAATAGGTGCCAAAGTGACAGGACGTCACTCCAGACGTACTTCCTCTAACAGTAGCTCAACTGTTCCCCCAAGTTGGGCAAGCAAGCACCTTTGACTGTCGGCCCAGATGATGTATGGTCCTACCCCTACCCACATTCACATAAGCTTGAACCTTTCGCCCAGAAACAGGCTCCAAACAGAACAACAGCCGTATCCCTGGTGTGCAGGATATAACACTTTGCTCTGTCTCCAGTTAAGCTGAGAGGAACCAGTTAGCTTCTGTCAGCTCTTGGCTGAGCGCCAAGACATCATGAGGTCATTCTACACACACACAGAGAACAGTTAGAACAGGCCTATAGTAATGCACACACACTTTTCTATCTTATATGATTTCGTTTCTTTAACAATCTCTAGCCCAATGCCTAGGCTTAAATAAGGATATTTTAGTACACAAGCATTAGTAAGGTTTCACAGAAAATGCCCTCACAGGCCCCTGGGCACATGCCCTGCATGCCCGGTCGGTATTCAGCCATGATTACTACAAGTTTAGAGAGCTGGCTAGATGAATTTAACAATCTAAAAATTGTTAGCTGACATGGCTAATTGAGTGACTGTCAGTGACTGACATAACAAGAGAAAAAACTGCTGAGGCTCAACAACATTTCTAAATTGCAGTAAATTGAGACCCTGACTTCCCCCGACTGGGGTTGTTAATCCGGTGCTAGGTCTAGTTGTATAATTCAAGTTTTTCTTCTCACAATAATCATAAAGTGTCAGTCAACATAATCAGTTGGGAGAAATGTTTCTCTCTCTAAAATATATATATATGCTCAATTTGAAAGCTGAGGCCTTTGGGTCCTTAATTTTAGAAAAGGAAGAAATGGACTCCATGAGGCTCCTCTGACATTGCCACGTGAAATGTGAAACATAACATTTGAAGAACCCTTTTTGGTTCCAGGTAGAATCCTTTTGGGCTCCATATAGAACCCTCTGTGCAAAAGGTTTTACTTGGAATCCAAAAGGGTTCTTCAAAGGGTTCTCCTATGGGAACAGCTGAATAACCCTTTTAGGTTCTGCATAGCACCTTTTTTTCTAAGAGTATACGTTATATCTCAGTGTGTTTGTTATCAGGGCTTTTTGATCAATCTATACTAGCCAGTGAATCCTACTTTGTCATCAATGATCAAATTACACAGAAAGAAAACATACACAAGAGCGCATAAAGAACCATATCAAGTATATCATTTGCAAAGTCATCAAAAACTATTGTTTCAATTCAACCCATAATTCAATTAAAAATAGATAATACAACAGGCCAAGCTCTGGTTGATTTAAAACATTGAAAATAAAAATAGTTTGATTTGATATGATTCAGTCCTATTCTTTAACTTTGATCTTTGGTTGAGATGGAGACGTGAATCAATTATTAATTTGTAGAGAAACTTGAATTAAAGTCAGAGTAAGTCAATGGCACAGATGGAACTATCCAAGAAGTAGATAAATCTCCTTCAAATGTTGATATTTGGTTGCATTGACAACCAAACACAATTCAATATCACAATATCAATATTAACCTTTGATGACACATCCATTGCCCATTTTCAGGTTACTGTAACTATAAATGTCTTCTTATGTAATCCTATAAAGCGTTCGAGATAGCATACGTACTGCAGGTCGTCACAGGTCTGGGGAGAGCAATTGCTATAATAGTCTGTGCAGAATCTCGAACGGCATTGATCACTTGCACCATGTACTTTTTAATGTAATCTCAACTGCAGTCCAGGCCATTTGCTTCTGCTGTTAGATGAAGCACAGTGATAACACATTCATCTATTGTAAAAAAATATATATCTGACATTGTACTCCCATTTTAACTTTTTAAATTTTAAATGATTGAAAGCACAGTGATAGACATTTGGGTGACAACTAAACCAAAAATCAGACATTGTTTTTCCATTGGAATTTGGTTGCGCTCTTAGATGGTTGAAAGCATAGTGATAACATATTGGAAAATCAACAAACTTTTGACTTTCTTTTTTAGTTGGTGAATATAGGTTGTAATCTCATTGATCAATGTCTCGACCAATTATCTAGTTGAAATGATGTGGTGTGCCCAGTGGGACATCTCTTTGATGATTTTATTTCTGATCTCAGATCAGGAGGAAAGTAATATCTAATAGTGCATATATCATACAATCATGATAGAAGTGAAACTCAATTATGTCTCTATTCTGTACAGTCTCTATTCTGTAACATGCATTATAACACCCTGTGGTACAGAACCAGTAGCCAAACAGTTAATTTGGCAACGCGCTGGCCTAAAGGCTAGAGCTACCGCTTTCAAGGAATGGGACACGGACATACAAGAAATCCCACTACGCCCTCCGACAAGCCATCAAACATGAAAAAGGACAATATAGGAATAAAATGGAATCCTACTACACCGGCTCCGACGCTCGTTGGATGTGGCAGGGCTTGCAGACGATTACGGATTACAAAGGGAAACCCAGCCGTGAGTTGCCCGGTGGCGCAGACCTCTCTAACAAACTGAATGCCTTTTATGCTTGCTTCGAGGTAAACAACACTGAGTCATGAGAGCCCCTGCTGTTGCTGACAACTGCGTGATCTCGCTCTCCGTGGCTGATGTGAGACACTTCTAAACAGGTTAGCCCTGGGCCCGACGGAATACCAGGGTGCGTTACCAGAGCATGCGCAGACCAGCTGGCAAGTGTCCTTAAATATCTCCTTGTCCAAGTCTATAATCTCAACATGTTTTAAGCTGACCACCATTGTCCCTGTTCCCAAGAGCTCCAAGGTAACTTGCTTTTAAATGACTATCGTCCCATAGCACTCACATCTGTAATCATGAAGTGCTTTTAAAGGCTGGTCATGTCACAAATCATTACTGATGGGTTCTGACTTCTAAACTTGAAAATATGATATATCCTTATTCATGTTACTGAGGGAGAGAGGGGAATGTAGAATGTTTACATTCTGTCAGAAAAGGTTATTGTTAGACATCAATGAGCCTATGGAAAGGAGAAGGGCCACAGTCTGGTACAAGTCAACAGGACAGCCGTGAGTTGGGGAGGAGTGAGGAATTTGGGCCGAGGTCAGGTCAGATGGAGTGAGGAAGAACAGATATCACTAAAGTTCTGTCTAGCAACAGAGGTGTATTGGCTGTTCTGATGTGTAAGTAGGAGACTCAGCATAGGAGGAAGGGTTAAATACCAGTGATTGTGTGAACATGTCTTTGTCTGCTCAGCTGTCTGACCCTTTGGGTGAATAAACTTGTTTTGAGCTTTTCATAGTTGTCTGTCAGTTTTTACCCTGTTATTTAGAACCTAACAATACCATCATTCCAGACACCCTAGACCCACTCCAATTCACATACCGCCCCAACAGATCCACAGATGACCCAATCTCAATTGCACTTCACACTGCTCTCTCCCACCTTAGAGGAATAGCTATGTGAGAATGCTGTTCAATGACTACAGCTCAGCGTTGAACACCATAGTCCCCTCCAAGCTCATCAACAAGTTCGGGACCCTTGGACTGAATACCTCCCTCTGCAACAGGATCCAGGACTTCATCCCTCGCCAACCCACACAGTCGTGAAAAGGTCACGACAACACCTACCCCTCAGGAGGCTGAAAAGATTTGGCATGGGCCCTCAGATCCTCAATGGTGCAGTTCTGCATCTGCACCATTGAGAGCATCTTGACTGGCTGCATCACCACTTGGTATGGCAACTGCACCCCCCTCGACCGCAAAGCGCTACAGAGGGTGATGCTGACGGCCCAATACATCACCTTCCAGGACCTCTATATCAGGCGGTGTCAGAGGAAGGCCTGAAAAATTGCCAAAGACTTTAACCACTCAAGCCATAGACTGTTCTCCCCGCTACCATCCGGCAAGTGCTACTGGAGCATCGGGTCTCGGCCCAACCGGGTATCGTGACTGCGTCTATCCACAAGACTGCTAGTTAATCAAAATGGTTACCCAGACTATCTGCATTGACCCTATTTTTGCACTGACCCTATGCACACTCATAAGACTCCACCCACACACTCACCACACTGACACTCTCACACACACAGACACACATACTTTCACACTCATCAAAAACGCTGCTGCTACTCTGTTCCTTTTTTACTATTGTTATTATCTATACCATGCCTTCAAGTACATATCTACCTCAATGATCTGGTACACCCTGTACATAGCTTAATTGTTGTGTATTTTCATTCCTCTTTTAAATTGTATTTTTTTTTTACTCTGCATCGTAGGGATAAGTAAACATACAGTATTACGGTAAAGTCTACAGCTGTTGTATTCAGCACATTTGATTTGGAAGATTTCTCTGTGACAAGCCACATGGTTTTTCTACCCCTCCCCCTTAAGCATACACCCCTCCCAGACATTGGTCCATTGTAGGGTGTGTGTGTCTGTGCGTGGAGGAAAGAGGGTGTGGAAGAGGAGAGCCAAAATACAAACCAAAAGGAAGCGAGAGAAAGGGAAGTGGGAAGAGAAAGAGAAAGAGATACAAACAAGGCTGTGTGTCGATTGCGATTCTGAGGGTCGTAGCCCAAATTCTTTCGGATACCTTGACAACCCACAAAGGACTGCAAACTTGAGTGTGACTCTGTGGAAATAAGATGCATGCGATGGAGCAGGGGAGTGTTCAAGAGCATGGAAGAAGTAGAAAACTGTCCAAGATCTGGGTGATAAATGAACATGTTCGGGTGGGACTCGCAGAAACCCTCAGCACCTATGTCATGATGGTAAGAGAAAGATAGAGAGAAAAAGAGAGAGAGAAAGGGTTAGAGGACAACATCAACCTCTCACTTCTTAAAGGCAAGGCCAGACTTCCCCGTTGATTTGATCCACACTTCACACACGCACGGAGCAACATGTATCCGTTCTAATTTGGTGTCCGCATCCACACATCAGTCTGGCCTCACCCTTACTCCCTTGCTTATTTGCAATTAACATTTGCATGTATCATGTTTTGGTTGTTGCATATTTCCAGAAAGGATTATAGGATTATAAATGAATAAATAAAATGTTGTATTTAAAGGTATTTATTATTACTAGTTTATTACTACTAGTAATACTACTAGTGTCTATATTCATTGATAGATTTCCACTCAACTGTGATTCTGCTTAGAAATATTCATACAAATTGCATGATGCAATACGCTCCCCATGTAGATATCTACCAGTTGGCATTGGTTGTCACTGTCATGCGCTTGACCCTGTGATAACACTGGCCAGTTGGCTGCATGCATGCTCTCTCTCTCTCACACACACACACACGCACACACAGTCCCAGACATGTGGCATTGGGTCCCTAGGGAAAGCAGTCAATAGTCTCATAGCCGGGGTCTGCTGCCTGTTTGTCACATGCCTGACAACGAATCCTATTCTTAGAGCTTAGGACACAGACAGAAGACACACACGTGGTAGTAGTGTGATATTGTCTTTACTACTATACAGTAATTGTATAAGGAGCTTTCCCTTTCCTTTGTGACTCACCTACACTAAAAAGTGGGACGACGCTGTTGTTAATCTTAAGTGCTTTTACTGATTGGAATGATTGAAAATGACACTTTCTATTAAATTTGTCTGAAATCAAATAACACATTTGACAGATCAATGTGATTTTTTAATTGATTGAATGGTTCTAAAATGCTTTCAACACGTCATGCGCTTGCACATTGAATATCATTGGGGGAAATGTAGCGGCAGCAGCCTATCAGAGGAGTTGGAGGCGTGGCTTATTGGGGTCGTGACTTTCAGTTCTTTTTGTCATTCCAGTTAATCTGGTCTATTTTAGTCATTTTTCACCACTAGCATCTGTAATGATACTGGCATAATTATATTTGATACAAAAGAGCCTGATATGGTTTCTATGTTACTGTAGACAATACTTGGTTATGATATTGTGGCTACTAAATGTGGAAACATTATTTTGAACCAACTTAATGTCTTGATTTACAGGGAATTATTTAATTGCTTATAACCCAATTGTTGAAAATGTTATAGGTAATTCAAAATTAAAAAGTGAACTTGGAACAAGATGAAAAAATGTGTTATTTACATGAAATATTAGTTTATATTAGTTATTTATTAGGTTTATGAGTGTTCAAATAAATAGTTTGCAACTTGAAATATAGGTTTGGTAAAAATCAAATTAAACAGTTGACATTGAATCATATATTTGGTTTAAAAAACAAATTTACTAGTAACCAGTTAAATTATTTTTGGGGGGTTGATCCAAAAGAGTAACCTTGGGGCATACGTGTGGGTTGGAAGTAGGTCATCACCTTAGTAACCCACATACGATACAATATTCATACAATAATCACATCCCCCTAAGGTCTAAGCTGATTATATTCTTATAACTAATTAAGTACATCACTCAAAATGAGTTGACAGGTTTCAAGGATAAGACGTGATAATTACATTAAATGTCTTAAATACCAACTGAAGGCAATAAACAACTTCTCTAGTAGAAAACGGCCTATAGAGCATTGCTATTATTCAGATTTTTTTGTTCTAGTGTCAAAATTGACTACAAAGTGTAAATAGGATAATTTTGGTCATAAAGTCAGTCTCATCCAAAACTGATATTTGTGAGATAATTAGGGAGGGAAAGTATGTCACGGAATCAAGGGTACCATGACAGTTTTCCTTGGGTTGGGTTTATTTCAATCCTGCCCACACGCCCACAGCTGGCAGCGCCCAAATAATCATAAATTCAGAGCGCAGGTGCACCCAACCCCATCGTAATGCCCATGGTCAATTTGGTTTGACATTCGATTTCCCTATGAGGGATAGTTAGGGACCATCAGTAAATTACACAATGTACAATGGACAGTAATTTTAAATGTCAATAGCTCCAAATTTCAATGACTTAAAAACCTCAAACAACTATTATCTGTAGAAATTCATATAGAATTACAGCTAAAAGATGAGCAACATAAAAATATTGTCACATTTACTTTGTATAATTTATTGACGGTCCCTTACTAGCGCCACATCCCACTGCTGTCTTGCTTCTGAAGCTAAGCAGGGTTTGTCCTGGTCAGTCCCTGGATGGGAGACCAGATGCTGCTGGAAGTGGTGTTGAAGGGCCAGTAGGAGGCACCCTTTCCTCTGCTCTAGAAATAATATCCCAATGCCCCAGGGCAGTGATTGGGGACATTGCCCTGTGTAGGGTGCTGTTTTTCGGGTGGGACGTTAAACAGGTGTCCTGACTTTCTGTGGTCACTAAAGATCCCATGGCATTTACAGTAAGAGTAGGGGTTAACCCTGGTGTCCAGGCTAAATTCCCAATCTGGCCCTCATACAGTCAACTAATCATCCCCAGCTTACAATTGGCTCATTCACCTCCTCTCCCATGTAAAAAATGATGGTGTCATTCTGACTGTTGTGAATCACACATCTACATATACTGCAATAACATGCCTAAAATGTTACATCTAAATTACAACACAATACATGGGACCATACCACACATCAATACAGGCACATATCATGGCATAATAATTAACACACAGATGTCATGATATTATCATAAGGTGCCAGATATTATATTTTTCTGCATGCCTCTTGAGCTGTCTGTATCACTCTAAAATCTGGATAAAAGGTTGAAAAGAATGTGAGTCTTATTGAGTACATTAAGTAATTGTACACTTTCCTAAAGTCTAGCAACTTTGCCAGCAGCATGCCAGCTAAGATACCGTAGTTAGACAAGCTACTCTAAGTTGATTGGTAGCCTGAAATGACTTGGGAGCTAGTTATGAGGTTGGGAGATTGGGAATCTATCTAGCTGGCTAACTAAAGCCAACTCCATAAAATGGCTAGGTGTCTAGTATTACATAAAAATAATATTTTCAATCAATAGGATACATAGCTTGATCAAATTAATTTACAAACATACCTCCTGTGTGTTTAAAAAATGTATATTTAACAAAAAAAATTATATATTTTTTATATATATATATATATATTATTATTTTTTTTTTTTTTACATGGACGATACTTTGGAGATAATATACGACAACTACTAGAAATAATAGAACATCATGAAAAATCTAAGAAGCCAGGAATGGTATTTATAGTGGATTTTGAAAAGGCATTTGATAAAGTAAAATTTATAAATGCCTAGATATTTTCAATTTCGGTAATTCTCTTATACAATGGGTAAAAATATTGTATAGCAACCCCAGATGTAAAATAGTAAATAACGGCTACTTCTCAGAGAGTTTTGAATTGTCAAGAGGAGTTAAACAAGGGTGTCCGCTGTCACCATATCTATTCGTTATGGCCATCGAAATGCTAGCTATTAAAATCAGATCCAATAACAACATTAGAGGATTAGAAATCCAAGGCTTAAAAACAAAGGTGTCCATGTATGCCGATGACTCAAGTTTTATAATAAGTCCGCAAGCTAGATCCCTGCAATGTCTCATTGAAGATCTAGAAAACTTTTCTGTACTCTCTGGACTGAAACCTGATTATGATAAGTGTACAATATTACGTATTGGATCTTAAAATGGTTGAATGGTTGAGGGACAGCTATTGGGGAACTGTGGGGGGATCTTGGAGGATTCGGGTTCACGTTTTTTAGCCAGGTGGTAGATTTGTCAACGTGCCCTTGAGCAGGGTGTTGACCCTGGATGCTTTTGTGTGTCACTCTGAATGGGAATCTGTTGGATGACTGGTATGATGTAGTTGTTAAGCGGCTTCACTACAAGTATATTGTATGTTTTGGATATTCAATAAAATAAAATAAAATATAATTATTTTTAAATAAAAATACATACCTCCTGTGACTCCTGCCCATCATCGGCAACTAAAATCAAATCAAATGCTGTGTCTGCTCCATGCTGACCATGGAAGGAAACACTTACTAGGGAGAATGGGGGTACTCTTTGCCTGGTCCAGTCAATGTGCCCCCTCCACAAAATACTGCTGACAGATCTTTTATATAAATAATTATGTTTAAGTTTAATAATTAATTTAACATCAGAAAATAAAAAACTGGACAAATCTGAGGGGGAATGTGCTCTTGTGCCCCCTATGGGCATGACGCCTCTGCAAGAGACACTCACATCAAAGACGCATCCAAGAGCTAAATCTAGTTCTCATTCACATTTGCTAATGAGGGAATTGAAACTTGTGACAAAGCTTGTTGGAAGTTTTATGAAGTAACATATTTGTACTTTAACAGTAATCCTTTGTTTAATTGAGTTAGTGAATCCAAATGCACCAGAAGGAATACATTATGTAGACCCACAAACCAGCTTGGATGTATTCAGCTGAAATAAATTATTGTAATCAATTCTCCCACTGCCTCTGTGGATGTCTGTTTTTGACGGGTTGTGTTTATGTTGTGTTTATATTCAAGGTGTTTGGCTTGGGCTCTGTGGCACAGGTCGTGACTGGACGGGGTGCGTTCGGAGAGTACCTTAGTGTCAACGTGGGCTTCGGCCTGGGCGTGGCTATGGGAGTGCATATTGGCGGGAGGGTCTCAGGTACATAACACAACACCGCTCCTTTTGTCATGGGTAATGGTTTATGTATGGTGCCTCTTATACTTCTCTCTCTCTCTCTCTCTCTCTCTCTCTCTCTCTCTCTCTCTCTCTCTCTCTCTCTCTCTCTTCCTCTACCTCCTAGGGGCCCATATGAACACAGCAGTATCATTCTCCATGTGTCTCTTTGGTCGTTTGGGTTGGAGGATGCTTCCCGTCTATATCCTCAGTCAGCTGATAGGCTCCTTCTTGGCTGCTGGGACCATATACTCCCTTTACTATGGTAAAAACATAATGACAACATAGAAGACAATGACCAGTTATCTTTTGGAAATCATACAGCCAGTACAAGGAAGCGCTTGAGTGCATTAAACGTCACTATGAGGGCCGGAAATGTTTGTTTCAATGTTATTGTTTGAGATACATTTCCCAACCTTAACACTTGAAATCCTACAGATAGTAGTAGTGTTTTGGTTGAATATGGTTATATGGCGCTGTGCAATGTTGTGAAACTTGCTTTGTCACTATTTCCAGACGCCATATACCACTACTGTGGAGGGAATCTGACTGTGTCTGGCCCTAAGGCTACAGCTGGGATCTTTGCTACCTACCCAGCACCCTACCTCTCACTTCATGCTGGATTCTTAGACCAGGTAAGCAGGAATCGGGTCATTAAACCCCATTTTACTCCATGAAGACACCTGTTGAATTGGTTTGTCAAGCCAGTTTACCCTGATCTATATTTTACTGTGGAAGTTCATCTCCCACTGACGGGGGACAACTCAAGCTATCTCTCCATTTTCTCACCATGTGTGTTAATTGTGTGTAGTCCAGGTATTAATAGGGGGAATAGGGGGAATTCAGACCCGAGTTATGTGCACGTAAACGGAACATCATTTCCTTTTTATGCACTTTTCTCTCAATGCATAGTCTGACCTTGAACTTAAGCATGGGGAAACGCATGTGCCAGCCAGCTATACGTTTGGGGTGGAGATTACAGAAATTGAGGTGTGGTAGAGGTGTGTCTACAGATATCTGTATTCTGACCTTGACTTAATTCGCTCAAAATTCCACCACTTTTACGCTTGAGGAAACCATGAATAAGGTTGAGCGAACCTGTTCATTCCAAGTGGAAACTCATACTTAATTTTTTTTCAGATAGAAATAACACCTTTCTTGATGCACTGTAATTTATAAATTGATAAGAGCAATTGATACGAGCTAGGTAAATGAGCAATCTGTTTGGAGAGGGTTAAAAAATATATGATTTTTCCTTCGGATCGCTGGAGAATGTGAAAAAGTCATGGAAGCAAACTAAAAGCATGACAAGAATTTCTGCCCTTTTCCCACAGGGAAGTACAACATGCTGTGACCTTATGCATCATTTTAATTGTATGGCCTTTTAACTTACAGTTATGAAACTTGGAGATGCAAGCCAAATGGGTAGGCTACTGCAGCCTGCAGCATGTGATGACAAGGCACAATGGCAGTCACGCCAAATTTAACCTTTGGGCACTCTCGAATGTTTGAATTATATGCCTTAACTTTCTCCGGTTCCTACTATTTCTATCATGTTATAAAATGTCAGTAATAACCACACATATTTAACTGCCAATGTAATGTTAGTTTCCTTAATTTCATTACATTACATCCCTCAATTGAATTACATTGTTTTGTTTGCCTTCATATGCTTCCTCTGTAAACGCTGTCACGTCCGTGTGCTTGTTGCTGAGGATCTCTAGTAATAGTTGATAATGTTTAATGTCATTTTTGTAGGCTAATTAAATCCTTATGGAGAGGCAGACCAAGTCTAGTTTGAACCTGACGCATGGCGCAATACTTGACCGTGTCATCACACAGTTCTATTACAATTACGTGTTTGGTCTCTCACTTTGGGTAACGTCTCGTTAGGGGCGGAGTATAGTAAGGGGCGAGTCTATGAAGATCCATTCACTCAAGGTCTGTCATAAACCTCCTATATAAGGGGCCATAGTCTGCTCCCATCTTTCATCTTACTCACGGATTCTATTAAGATCTTCTACTCTCCTCAGTAATATCCTCGACTCTCCTCTACTCTCCTCAGTATTATCCTCTACTCTCCTCTACTCTCCTCAGTATTATCCTCGACTCTCCTCTACTCTCCTCAGTATTATCCTCTACTCTCCTCTACTCTCCTCAGTATTATCCTCTACTCTCCTCTACTCTCCTCAGTAATATCCTCTACTCTCCTCTACTCTCCTCAGTAATATCCTCTACTATCCTCTACTCTCCTCAGTAATATCCTCTACTCTCCTCTACTCTCCTCAGTAATGTCCTCTACTCTCCTCTACTCTCCTCAGTAATATCCTCTACTATCCTCTACTCTCCTCAGTAATATCCTCTACTCTCCTCTACTCTCCTCAGTAATGTCCTCTACTCTCCTCGACTTGGACCTCTGCTTTCCTGCTAACCTGTTCACAGGTGGACCGTCAAAGAATACATCGGCGAGCGTAGGACAGCAGCTTATCGTCGAGAGGATTGACCTCACAGTGAAAACTACTCTCAGTCTCTGGTTCAGCTAGCGCCACACGGATAGCTCTTACTCACTTAACTACCTGCTTCGCTTTGCTTATTCCTAACAACAGGACTACTAGCTACACAGCTACAGCGTCGATCAGCACACACATTGCCTGGGTGTCCATACCGGAACTATGGCTAATTCTACCCCTACACAGGACGAGACCAGCAAACCTGCTGACCTACACCCATGCCCATGTGGGACTCTCATGTGGGGCAGGGATACCCACACCCTATATTTCGACTCTCTAGGGCTGGAGCAAGCCCAGACAGGGCTCGCTAATCCTGAGTCCTGCGTGTATTGCAAGAAGTTGCCGAAGGCTAGCCTCAAGCGTCGAGTGTGACAGGCTGCCGCCCCATGCTCATCTTCCTCCCAGCTTTTGGGTGAAGAGGCAACTCAACAACCCCTCCCCCTTCCTGTCTGTACTGAGGTTGACTGGGCTGAGGTTATGGACAGTCTCCCCCCGGATATACGGTTTGACAACCTAGCATTAGGGGAAGATGACTTGATCATAGATGAGGATGAAGATGACATCCTTCATCTCCTCCATGATGGAGAAGAAGAGGGGGAGGAGGACCCCCTGGCTCCCAGACCCACACATGGCAGAGATGTCCCCTCTCCTACCCTTGGGTATGGGCTCGTGGATGTGTGGAAACGGGCTGCAGCCAAGCTCAAGATTATGACACTGACCGCCACCACTCTACTGATGACATATCAGGGTGAGCTATTGGAAGAGATGGGCAACCTCCTGAACAAGAACAAGCCCAACCCATTGCTCTGGGAAGAGATCTGTGTCGTCTCAGACATCAACCTCCGCGCCTCCAGGGGTGCTATCCAAGGCTGTAGGCGTGTCATTAGCCTTGCAGTGGTGGGGGATAGAGCCCTGTGGCTGAACCTGTCCAGCCTCACGGAGAAGGAGATGGCAGACTTCCTGGATGCTTCTATTGAGCCAAAGGAACTGTTTGGCCCTAATGACTGGAACTGTACAGAGCAGAAGGGGAAGCTTCCAACTTCTGCCTGCCCTGCCAACCTGAGGCCCGCCCCGGTCCAACCTCCACAGCCAAATCAATAAAATAATATATATTTGTCACATACACATGGTTAACAGATGTTAATGCGAGTGTAGTGAAATGCTTGTGCTTCTAGTTCCAACCATGCAGTAGTATCTAACAAGTAATCTAACAATTTCACAACAACTACCTTATACACACAAGTGTAAAGGAATGAATACGAGTATGTACATATAAATATATGGATGAGCGATGGCTGACCTGCATAGGCAAGATGCAGTAGATGGTATAGAGTACAGTATATACATATGAGATGAGTAATGTCGGATATGTAAACATTATATACAAAATTGTTTAAAGTGGCTAGTGATACATTTGTTACATCCAATTTTCTATTATTTAAAGTGGCTAGAGATTTAAGTCAGTATGTTGGCAGCAGCCACTCAATGTTAGTGATAGCTGTTTAACAGTCTGATGGCCTTGAGATAGAAGTTGTTTTTCAGTCTCTCTGTCCCAGCTTTGATGCACCTGTACTGACCTCGCCTTCTGGATGATAGCGGGGTGAACAGGCAGTGGCTCGGGTGGTTGTTGTCCTTGATGATCTTTTTGGCCTTCCTGTGACAGCGGGTGGTGTAGGTGTCCTGGAGGGCAGGTAGTTTACCCCCGGTGATGCGTTGTGCAGTCCTCACTACCCTCTGGAGAGCCTTACGGTTGTGGGTGGAGCAGTTGCCGTACCAGGCGGTGATACAGCCCGACAGGATGCTCTTGATTGTGCGTCTGTAGAAGTTTGTGAGTGTTTTTGGTGACAAGACAAATTTCTTCAGCCTCCTGAGGTTGAAGAGGCTCTGTTGCGCCTCTTGAAGAGGTGCTGTTGCGCCTTCTTCACCACGCTGTCTGTGTGGGTGGACCATTTCAGTTTGTCCGTGATGTGTACGCCGAGGAACTTAAAACTTTCCACCTTCTCCACTACTGTCCTGTCGATGTGGATAGGGGGGTGCTCCCTCTGCTGTTTCCTGAAGTCCACGATCATCTCCTTAGTTTTGTTGACGTTGAGTGAGAGGTTATTTTCCTGACACCACACTCCGAGGGCCCTCACCTCCTCCCTGTAGGCCGTCTCGT
>QNTS01003432.1:60474-100836 GCA_003317085.1 Hucho hucho | reverse complement strand
CCCCCCCCCCCCCCGCTTCTCCTTCACCCAAATTCAGACAGCTGATGTTCTGAAAGAGCTGCAAAATCTGGATCCCTACAAATCAGCTGGGCTAGACAATCTGGACCCTCTCTTTCTAAAATTCTCTGTCGAAATTGTTGCAACCCTTATTACTAGCCTATTCAACCTCTCTTTCGTATCGTCTGAGATCCCCAAAGATTGGAAAGCTGCCGTACCTTCTCCACTATGCAATCTGGTTTGCGAGCTGGTCATGGGTGCACCTCAGCCACGCTCAAGGTCCTAAACGATATCATAGCCATGGCTTCTCAAATGACTGCCTGGCCTGGATCACCAACTACTTCTCAAATAGAGTTCAGTGTGTAAAATCGGAGGGCCTGTTTTCTGGACCTCTGGCAGTCTCTATAGGGGTGCCACAGGGTTCAATTCTCGGGTCGACTCTTTTCTCTGTATATATCAATGATGTCGCTCTTGAAGGTGGTGATTCTCTGATCCACCTCTACGCGGACAACACCATTCTGTATACATCTGGCCCTTCTTTGGACACTGTGCTAACAAACCTCCAAACGAGCTTCAACGCCATACAACACTCCTTCCGTGGCCTCCAACTGCTTTTAAATGCTAGTAAGACTAAGTGCATGCTCTTCAACCGGTTGCTGCCCGCACTAGCATCACTACTCTGGACGGTCCTGACTTAGAATATGTGGACAACTACAAATACCTAGGTGTCTGGTTAGACTGTAAACTCTCCTTCCAGACTCACATTAAGCATCTTCAATCCAAAATTAAATCTAGAATCGGTTTCCTATTTCGCAACAAAGCCTCCTTCACTCATGCTGCCAAACATACCCTCGAAAAACTGACTATCCTACCGATCCTTGACTTCGGCGATGTCATTTACAAAATTAGCCTCCAACACTCTACTCAGCAAACTGGATGTCGTCTATCACAGTGCCATCCGTTTTGTCACCAAAGCTCCATATACTACCCACCACTGCAACCTGTATGCTCTCGTTGGCTGGCCCTCACTACATATTCGGCGCCAAACCCACTGGCTCCAGGTCATCTATAAGTCTTTGCTAGGTAAAGCCCCGCCTTCTCTCAGCTTACTGGTCACCATAGCAACACCCACCCATAGTACGCACTCCAGCAGGTATATTTCACTGGTCATCCCCAAAGCCAACACTTCCTTGGCCGCCTTTCCTTCCAGTTCTCTGCTGCCAATGACTGGAACGAATTGCAAAAATCACTGAAGCTGGAGTCTTATATCTCCCTCTCTAACTTTAAGCATCAGCTGTCAGAGCAGCTTACCGATCACTGTACCTGTACACAGACAATCTGTAAATAGCACACCCACACCCAAATTATAATTATTTTGCCTCTATGGCCTATTTATTACCTTACCTTCCTACTCTTCTATATTTGCACACACTGTACATAGATTTTTCAATTGTGTTATTGACTGTACGTTTGTTTATGTGTAACTCTGTGTTGTTGTTTTTGTCGCACTGCTTTGCTTTATCTTGGCCAGGTCGCAGTTGTAAATGAGAACTTGTTCTCAACCTGGTTAAATAAAGGTGAAATAAAATTCAACAAAAAAAATCCCAGAGTTAAGAACAAAATTGTATTTTGAATAATATTACATTGTATTGTATTACACCATCTAAACTTGGACAAATTTGGACAAATTTGTTTTTAGTAATATTAATTGAAATATGTATAAAAACAGTTATTACTTTTATTTTAAGATCTGGTCACAGACCCCCTGCAGTAGCCTACCTTGTCCGCGGACCCCACGTTGAGAACCCCTGAATTAGGTAACCTTTAAGTTCCATGGTCAGTGCGGGCAATGGGCCAGGGTATACTATTGTACACTATTCTCCCTATTATAATTATATGTTCACTATTAATCAAAACAGTTTTGTTTTTTTTGTGCGTAAAGGCTCTCAAAATTTTTCCATGAAGTAGCCTAGGGTTCATGAAAACTTCCCTAAACATACATATTGTGAAATATCAGTGTTGAAATCTACACGGGTTCTGAACAGAGATAAATATGCATGCTTTGATTGCTATCTTTCATTGATATCCATTCTGAATGCATTTTTCATAGGCTGCATTCTAATGCTGTGCCGATCAAATTCATATTAAAAGGTACACATTATTTAGAGGTATTGTTTAAGATGAACAGAAAAACATATTGATGAAAAACTCTGATCAAATTGGCCAACCCAATAGGTGTTTTTTGTTGGATTTAATTAAATGTATTCAGTGTGTGCAAGAGAGCCACACCCGCAAACCATGTGATGCTCATGCATATGGTAAGTCTGAATACCAAATACTGAGAAGTGCTTAAATCAGAATGCTTAAAGGCATACATTTCCTAAGTCTGATTTGGTCCCATAGTGTCAATCATGGTTGTTTTACTCTCTCACAGACAGTAGACATATCAACCTTATGCCCACTTTCTCGCTGTGTGTGTTCCAGGTGATCGGCACGGCCATGTTGTTGTTGTGCCTTATGGCCCTGTCTGACCAAAGGAACCAGCCTGCTCCATCAGGGGGTGAGCCCATCGCTGTGGGCCTGTTGGTACTACTCATAGGAGTCTCTCTGGGGAGCAACAGCGGATACGCTATCAACCCTAGCCGCGACTTGGGACCTCGAATCTTTACCGCTATAGCAGGCTGGGGGCCAGAGGTGTTCCGGTAAGACTGGAGGGGAGTAAGACTTGGTGGTCAATTCAGGTTTCAGTTTTGATTCAGTGAATTAGTTAATTGATATTCAATTTGTGAATTCAAAAGTGAATTGGCCATTTTCAGAACTGAGTGGATTTAAAAGTGAATTGACCCCAACCTTGTCTGCTAGTCTTGCAAGGGCTTTTGATCTTACAGTGCCATCAGAAAGTATTCACACTTAAATAAGTTCAGGAGTAAAGATGTGCTTAACAAGTCACAAACATTAATACATTGCATGGACTCACTCTGTGTGCAATAATAGTGTTTAACATGATTTTTGAATGACTACCTCATGTCTTTACCGCACACATACAATTATCGAGCAGTGAATTTCAAACACATATTCAACCACAAAGACCAGGGAGGTTTTCCAATGCCTCGCAAAGAAGGGCACCTATTGGTAGATGCGTAAAGAAAAGCACACATTGAATATCCCTTTGAGCATGGTGGAGTTATTAATTACACCATCCAAAGTGTATCAATACACCCAGTCACTAGAAAGATAAAGGTGTCCTTCCTAACTCAGTTGCCGGACAGGAAGGAAACCGCTCATGGGTTTCACCATGAGGCCAATAGTGACTTTAAACGGTTACAGAGTTTAATAGCTGTGATAAGAGAAAACTGAGGATGAAACAACATTGTAGTTATACCACAATACTAACCTGATTGACAGCATGAAAAGGAAGCCTGTACAGAATAAAATATTCCAAAACTAGTATCCTGTTTGCATTAAGGCACTAAAGTAATACTGCTAAAGAATTGACAAAAGGGCAAAAAAAGATATAATTTATAATAATATTAATAAATAAATTGGCAAAGCAATTCACTTTTTGTCCTGAATACAAAGTGTTATGTTTGGTACAAACCCAATACAAACACATTACTGAGCACCATATTTTCAAGCATAGTGGTGGCTGCATCATGTTATGGGTATGCTTGTAATCGTTAAAGACTGGGAAGTTTTTCAGGATACAAAAGAAACGGAATGGAGCTACTGTAAGCACAGGCAAAATTCTAGAGGAAAACTTGGTTCAGTCTGTTTTCCACCTGACACTAGGAGATTAATTCACCTATCAGCAAGACAATAACCTAAAACACAAGGCCAAATCTACACTGGAGTTGCTTACCAAGAAGACAGTGACAGAAAATGTTCTGTAGATACATTAAAAAAAATTACAATTAAATCCATTTTAATCCCACTTTGTAACACAAAATGTGGAAAAAGCAGGGGTGTGAGAATACTTTCTTAAGGTACTGTATATCAACAAACTGGTCAGACTAAGATTGCCTTGGTGTTTTGGATTAGCAACATTCAGAGTTTAGCCAGGTGTTGATGGTGGTGTTGGTAGAATGTTCAGTGGTTCAGGGGTCAATTACAGGGCAGTATAGGTATTTGAGTGGACAGTCTGGTTTCCCATGCCAATTAACATCTGCATTATTTCCTCTGTCCTAGCCAGTCACTTCTTTTTGATGTTTCTTTGTACTGTTCTGTCCTCTTGTTCCTAACATAACAGGAAAAGAGCTGTGCCCGTTTGTTGTGGCATCTGATTTGATCTCAGCCTCTTGCGGCATCTAATTGGATCTCACTGGCCAGTTACGTTCCAATTTTGGTAGCAACAAAAAAGAAGTCCCTCTCATGATATGGTTCAAATGATTTTGGGATTGTTCGACATTGCAACTGAAGTGACGCATTTTGGGTAAATTGTGACTGACTGATCTACAAATAAAAATGGGTTATTTATGATGGTCATTTGTAGATCAGTCAGTCTACAGTCACCTTAAATGTCAAACAAGCCCACTGTGATGATCAGGAAAACTTGTCAATCGGGAATTCTGATAGGCACTCCCGTAACAGGCCTGCTTGAAATGACAAGAGATTGATCTGAATTCAAGGGCTGCCAAATAATACAGCATATAACTAAATAGGACAAAAATCCTATTTTTGTTCGTTTTTGACTGACTGACCACTGTAACAAATCTCCACACTGTTGTCTCTCTCTTTCTCTCTCTCTCGTGCAGGGCAGGTAACGGCTGGTGGTGGGTACCTGTACTTGCCCCCATGGTGGGAGGAGTCACAGGGGCTTCCATCTACAAGGTCTTTGTGGAACTGCACCACCCCTCCCCCTGTGAACACAGGAGGGAGCTAGAGGACAAGGCAGAGGAGGAGGCTGCCCCTCTGGATATGCAGAAAAACCTCAGCCCAGAGGTGTGTGTGTGAGGCACCCCAGCTATGTGTGCGCACACTTGCTACACTCAAAGTAACTGGAGGAGGATCCAATGGAACAGAAACGTCGGCGAACAATTGGGGATGTAGTTCTGAGAGGACACTGATTGGACTGGTTACGTTCTGGACGGTCCAAGTCCAAGTGACAGGCAGTCCAGAATGAATTGTGATAGTGAAACAACTGTGAAACAGAGCATGAATTCAGTTTGGCTCCCAGGATAAGGATGAATGAGACCACCTCTAACAGAAGTCAAAGCTGCATATAGAAGTTGCCTGTAGGTACAAATCTAGGATCAGCTTACTGTAGCTTACCCCTCAATCAATAGAATTATGGAGCCTTGAAACTGATGGCAAAATGCGAGAGACTATGTCAAGAATGTAATTGGTGCTCATTACTCGTATCGGTTTCAAAGCACAATGCAGCACATCTGAGGACACTGGAGGAAATCTGGACTCATTAAAATGGCCATCAACAATAACACAGGTTTAACTGAAACGATTCTCATCTGCCTTTAATAGGAAATACATACAGGCATAGACACAAAAGGGAAATAAATAGGATCAACAGGATGGCCTACAAGGCTTCACAGGGAATAGCAGCATTGCTAGGAAAAAAAACATGTCAGGCACACACAGATATGCGCGCACACACATTCAGGAGAGAAGCATTTATAGTGGTACAATACATAGCTACCGTTTCCCTGCCATTACTTACGAGAAGCCAAGCGCTGTAGCCCCATTAGCTACCACATAGAACGTTAGCTTCAATATTCTGAAGGGTAGCAGCCAGATATGTTGCTTCCTGGCCCTTTTCACCCCACTCAAGAAACAAATGCAGGGAAACACTGCCGTAGCCCATTGAAAATGTATTTTTTGGGGTGGGGGAAGGGGAAGTTTCCTTATCGCCTGCCCCCACTATGCCTCCCCGAGCTCCCCTGCCCCTTGGCAGTGCCTCCCACCCCTCCCTGGGCCGACTGTTTCTTCTTCGGGGCGGGCAGCTTTGCTTTGCCCCGGAAGGCTTTGCTGGGGTCCAGCTTGTTGACAGGCGGCTCTCCGGTGAGATCGGCCATACTGGGCTCACAGTGGAAACTCAGGGGCTGATAGAGAGACGCCCACTGCTGTTTGGGAGAGAGATGACACAAGCACAATGGGTAAACTAACTAACCAAACAAAAACTCATGGCATTATTTCCTACTGTTAAGCTGTACTTATTTAGGTTTGCGTGCTGAGAGAAATCTCTTTCATGAGACATATGTTTAGAACAAGTCTATCACAAACCTTATTGTTAAGTTGTCTAATCAAAAAGTATAGCTACACATTTCTAAGTTGCTTACTACAGAATATCTCATTTTAGGATACACTTAAATGACTAAAATACTAATATTATTTTTTGTGAGACCTATTCAAGGTATGTAAGGCCGACAGGGCAATGATACAAATGCCCTTAATGACCCTCTATAGGGTCAGAGCTTGGGGGTCACACTTTCGTTCTAGGCCCTGACTTATTTGTTTTAGCTGATGTGGCCGGAAAGTGATGATACATAGCCTAACTGGGGTATGTTATGTTTGACACGACTATATAATGTACATTGAAAGAAACAATAAAATCGGTTTTCCTTGGATCACCTTTTTGGCTATGCTGATTTAGTTTTTTACTTACATGCATGGTAGTAGGCCTATAATACATGTATTTGTAACACATCTACAATGATATCTACATGCAATACATAAGACCAATGGTCACTATTTTCAAGTGCTCTTAGACACCCAATGTATTCGCTTAAATTTTGTCCCAATTCCAACAAAATCCCATAACCCCAGGCTCGCTCCTTCTTGGGGTGACGGTGTATTACCTTGGCCTGGGGACTGGGGCCGTAGGGGGTGAAGGCGTTCTGCCACTCTGGCAGGCCTAAGTTGGTGATCATCAGGCGGTAGTAGGCGGTGAAGCTTGGCGTTAGGTAGTGCCAATACAGAGAGCGATCCAGGAACCACACCTCACAATTCTGGGCCACCACACCTGGAACCAAACAGCCATGGGACAGAGAGCAAGGGGAATTAAATAATTATGGGCACATTCCCATGAATATTAACCAGTCAAAATCCATTTAGCTTTTTAACTTTCGTAAAGTGTGGTGTAAAATATGGCAAACGGAAATTGTCTTCCTCTCTTATTCTTTCATGATATTTTACACACAGTGCATGTGGCATATCACATGGGTAAATGGGAAAGTACCTTTTGTGCAGTCTTTGTAGACCAGGCAGACTTTGCCATTTCCGCTGCAGGGGTCCAGCTCAAAAATACGGCTCCTGGAATCAAAATGGGGCTCCGCCGGCCCACACTCTGACTCTGAGGAAAACAGAATGTGTGAATTGTCTGTGTGTGTCCTACTATGTTAACTAGATAGGCCTATCTATACATGACGTAGCAATTTATGGAACATTTGCTTCAATGCCCCGTATTCTACAATATGTCCAACATTTCGACAAGGAACCCATAGCTAGAAGATTCAGTATACAATAACATTGGAGGCTGAAACTAGAGAATCCACTAAGTAGCTGAATGAGGTGGTGTCACCTTCAACTTGTTCTTCATCCCAGTCCAGGTCAGCCAGTGAGGGTGCATTGGGGAGGGAGAACACTGACGATGACTGGCAAAGAGGACGCAGGTTGGCCACACCGTTGAGCACCATGCATCCTAAAGGCACAGATTCATCTGGTACAATATAGAACAGAGTGTCACAGAGAGAAGAACAGGTGGTGTCCAGTTGTCTGTTCTTCTATGGATGTTTGGAGCTGAATGTGTCACTGTCAGGGTTACCTACTCTCGAGTTTGGCACTCCAGGTAAGGGTGAAACCATCCGTTGTGAGATAAAAGTCTCGGAGGTCCTCGGGCAGAACACAGGTATTTTTCTGTAAACCGCAGAAACAATCAATGACAACACAGAAGGGTAAATCCATTTAAATTCAATCGCTTTTTCACAGCACCCCTTTTGATTTGAACAAAACTTTCCATACATATTTGCCCATTGTAGAAGTGATCAAAATGTGACTTTTTGGAACTGAATCAAGAGATAAATGAACTCTAATTTGACCCATTTTGCATACCCCACCCTTCTTCATCTGCGGGATCGTCAGAGACCTGCCACCCAGACAGCTGATGAAACTATGAGTTTGCACCAACGAAGAATTTCTGCACAAACTGTCAGAAACAGTCTCAGGGAAGCTTATACGCGTGCTCGTCGTCAGCACCAGGGTCTTTAACCGACTGCAGTTCAGCGTCGTAACAGACTTCAGTGGGAAAATATACACCTTCGATGGCCACTGGCACACTGGAGAAGTGTGTTATTCACTGATGAATCCCGATTCAACTGTACTGGGCAGATGGCAGACAGCATGTATGGAGTTGTGTGGGTGAGCGGTTTGCTGATGTCAACGCTGTGAACAGTGCCCCATGGTGGCGGTGGGGTTGTGGTATAAGCCACGGACAACGAACACAATTACATTTTATTGACGGCAACTTGAATGCACAGAGATACAGTGGCAAGATCCTAAGGTCCACTGTCGTGCCCTTCATCCACCGCCATCACCTCATATTTCAGCTTGATAATGCACGGCCCCATGTCGCATGCATCTGTACACAATTCCTGGAAGCTGAAAATGTCCCAGTTCTTCTATGGCCTGCATACTCAGCAGACATGTCACCCATTGAGCATGTTTGGGATGCTCTGGCTCGACGTGTACGACAGCGTGTTCCAATTCCTGCAAATATTCAGCAACTTCGGACACAGAGGAGTGGGAGAACATTCCACAGGCCACAAGCAACAGCCTGATCAACTCTATGCGACGGAGATGTGTCGCGCTGCATGAGGAAAATGGTTCCGATCCACGCCCCTACCTTTTTCTTAAAAGTATCTGTGACCATCAGATGCATATCTGTATTCCCAGTCATGTGAAATCCATTGATTAGGGCCCAATGAATGTATTTCAATTGACTGATTTCCTTATATGAACTGTAACTCAGTAAAAATGTTCACATTGTTGCATGTTGCATTTATATAATTGGCGGGCACAACAAAAACGTTAGATGATGTGAACTAGGGTCTAAGCTACAACATATGCAAATATAAAAAAAAAACAATAGGAGTTTACACGTTTTTAGACAATTGGAGGTTTAAAAATGATTTTTTTTACTAAAGAAACTTTTTTCAATAAATAATTAAATAGTTTGACAGCAGTTTAAGCTTTTAAATGATGGGCCTCCCGAGTGGCACAGCAGTCTAAAGCACTGCATCGCAGTGCTTGAGGCGTCACTACAGACCTGGGTTCTATCCCATGCTGTGTCACAACCGGCCGTGACTGGGAGTCCCATGGGGCGGTGCACGATTAGCCCAGCGTCGTCCGGGTTAGGGGACGGTTTGGGCGGGAGGACTTTCGCACTCTAGCGACTCCTTGTGGTGGGCAGGGCGCCTGCAGGCTGACTTCGGTCATCAGTTGAACAGTTAAGCGGGCGTTAAGAAGTGTGGTTTGGCGGGTCACGTTTCGGAGGAAGCATGACTCAACCTTCGCCTCTCCCGAGCCCGTTGGGAAGTTGCAGCGATGAGACAAGATTATAATATTTTTATCTAAGTACAAAGTAATCCTTTTTGTATCCCTCGTGGACCGGTTTGTACCTATAACATTCTCCATTCAGGCTGCATAGGCTTCGATTTCTTCCTCAACTTTATTTAATTGCGAGAAGGCGGAAAAAGCGTACTTTCCTTATGAAACACCATTTTCCACCACCGTGCTATAGTGGATAAATGCTAATCCCGGATGTTGTGTATCACGTTCAGCCAATCAGGTTGAAACTATCAGACCACAAGTTCTGCCTCTTTTAGGCCTGCAGCATTACTAGCATCTCATTTTGGTAGGGTGACCTGATTTGTCTAATTATGAACAATATCTTTGCCCTAACAGATTGTGAACACAACTGTGTAACTGATTCTGGGGGTACATTGAAAGATCATTTGGGTTGGGTGTAGGGTAGGATTTGAACTATGCAATCTTGTGTTCAGAGCCAATGACATTCACAATCGAAATCTCACTCCAAGCTACAGTATGTTCAAAAAAGTTGGCAGCCCTGCTGCTGCAACTTGATTGCCTGAAAATGATAGACAACATCTGGGATTAGCATTTAGCCACTATAGCATGGTGGTGGAAAATTGTGTTTCATAAGGAAAGAATGCATATTTTCCCTGTTTTTTCCACATTCTCACCATTACATAAAGTGAAATGGATTTTGGCAATGAGGCAATTTATTTACTTCCCCAAAGTCAGATTAAGTTATGGATACCTTTATATGCCTATGTCCAGTATGAAGGCATTTGTTAGAGGTAGTTTGGCGAGCAAATGCTAACTAGCATTAGCGCAGTGAATGGAAGTCTATGGGTATCTCATTGGTAAAATTCCAAAGTATCCGTCTAAGGAGGAAATCAAAGCCTATGCAGTCTGATTGGAAAATGTTTTAGGTAGGTACCGGTCCACGAGAGATACAAATGTTTTGCCGGCTGCATACAATGCATTTGGAAGTAAAATGACAACTCAATATCGCCATCTGCCCGCCTTTGGGCTGGGTCCATTAAGACACTTTCTGAACACAAAATGTATGGAAAAGTTGTTGCTGTCAAAAAGTGATTCTATCAAAAAGTGATTTGAATTCAAATGAATTTACACAGAATACACTCCCAAACTGGGATAAGAACCTCTCTCCCTCCTTTCCTTCACTGACGTGATGGAAAGGAGGAGAGAAGTAGCCACTTTAGTATTGAAACGCAGCCAGCCTGTGTTTTTACCTGTTCCCATGACATCAGGCATCGCTTCTCTGCAGGCTCCCTCTCCACAAAACGCACGTCCATCACCCCGGGCATACTCTCTGTGACACCAAAATATTATACAGCAGAATGACAATTAAATGTTAGCCACAACTGTAATGCAATGAAGAAAAACAATCCTAACAGGACGTCCCAAACAAGCTTCTAGCGAGCTACCTAGCCTAGCAGCAACAACAACAGGCTTGCTAAATAAAATGCTAGCTAGCCAGCGAAAATGAATGCTTACCAAGTACTCTGGTGATGCCAAGTGTCAGCCTTTCAGCGATCCCTTTACATGTTAAACCTTCCTTTGTCTCCTCCATTTCAATAATTAGAAATCACAACAGACAAGTATTAATATAATCCATCTAACAGTTAATCTTCTGGAGGAGTCGCAGATGATCTTCTTCTCTGAGATTTTATGGTGCACCACAACTATTGTTGTATTGCCGCCCCCAACTGGAAGGGGTGAAGAAAAAAATGCTACATTCATTATGGAGAAGGGAGAAACATGAATCCACACATACAGTATTACAACAACAAAAAACGTCATAAAAACATCCCATTCATTCAGTCATTCAAAAACTCCATAGCTCCCTACACACGCTCTTGGGCCTGCGAGGGTGGGACTGTACGAGATAGAACTTCATGTAGCTCCCCTCAGTGATCATAGATGCGGTAAAAGAGTAAATAGAAGGCATTGACCAGATTGCCGCACATTCAACAAATCTGATCTAACAAAGTCGTCAAATCCGTCACGATTGGTGTATTGTAACAGGCCAACAATGTGGTTACTTAACCCAGATATGGATATATTAGCCTGTATTCGCTGCATAACATGTAGAGGTTGTCCTTTTCAAGGTTTTGAAGAAGGGACTGCTAAATGCTAACTCCCATTCGTATAAACTGGTTTGCATTGCTAGCATACAGAAATCGGTGGTGGTAGTCAAATACGTTTTTAACTGTAATGCTGTTGATTGGTAACAATGACATGAACATGTGTTGGGGTTGACATCCATACAAGCGTTATACTAAAATTTTTACCTCAACATAGTGTGAAATGCATATAAAATAGCCAAAATAAATGTAGGCTAATTATGCTGGGTGGCAATGAGGAGACTCACACCTTCCCCCACGCATTTCCATGGCAATTCCATTTTTGGTGGAGTTTGATTGCATTTCACATTTGTGGTAAAGAGGTCAATGTAGTTTTAAAAGCATGAACTAATCTTAAAATTGGCATAGATGGGAAAAGAGATCAATGGAACTTGACCCCAAAAATGAAAATGCCAAGAAAATGTGGGGGAAAGATCCCGAATCTCCTCATTGCACCCTAGCAAAATGTTCCTACATTTAGGCTATTATTTATGTGTATTTCACACTATGCTGAGGTAAAAATGCTTGTATGGATGTCAACCCCAATACATATTCACACTGTGGGCCTGTTACAACACATCAATCATGACGGATTTGACAAATATCCATAATTTTTTAGATCAGATTTGTTCAGTGTGTGCCAATCTGGCGTCCTTCTTCTATCCCCCACTAGTTGATGGGTCATTCTCGAACGAACCTCTCTTTTTGTACCGATCCTTTTGGAGAACGTCGGGAACCGAATCGGTAAAAGAGCCGTTCCAAAGGTTTTTATAACTTACCTAAGATAGACCAGAGCTTGTCGTTTCCAGTGGAAGAAAACAAGCTAGCATTTATTAGCATATTTCCGTTAGGGAATGCCTACTCTGTTTAAGTGCGCGTGTGCAATAATTAAATTCGCCCTTGCACTCCTAAACAAACAAAAAAAAAAAGTTCTATCTGTGGCCGTTCATTTGGTATCTATAATTAATTGCAGAAACAATACACTGCATTCGTAAAGTATTCAAACCCATTCACTTTAACATTTTGTTACTTTACAGCCTTATTCTAAAATGTATTAAATATTGTTTTTCCATCAATTTATACACAATACTCCATAATAACAAAGCGAAAACTGGTTTTTAGTATCTTTTTGCAAATGTATTCAAAATAAAAACAAATACCTTATTTACATAAGTATTCATACCCTTTGCTATGAGACTCGAAATTGAGCTCAAGTGTATCCTGTTTTCGTGGATCATCCTTGAGATGTTTCTACAACTTGATTGGAGTCCACCTGTGGTAATTTCAATTGATTGGACATGGTTTGGAAAGGCACACACCTGTCTATATAACGTCCCACAGTTGACAGTGCATGCGAGGAAGTCGGATGAGAATCTGCACAGTTAGGTTTGACTTCAACAAGGAAGCGAAATATAATCAATTGTTCTATAAACACTACCGTTCAAAAGTTTGGGTCACTTAGAAATGTCCTTGTTTTTTAAAGGAAATAAAAAATTTTGTCCATTAAAATAACATAAAATGGATCAGAAATACAGTGTAGACATTGTCAATGTTGTAAATGACTATTGTAGCTGGAAACTGCAGATATTTTTATGGAATATCTACATAAGCGTACAGAGGTCCATTATCAGCAACCATCACTCCTGTGTTCCAATGGCACGTTGTGTTAGCTAATCCAAGTTTATCATTTTAAAAGGCTAATTGATCATTAGAATACGCTTTTGGTATTTTAAAAGGCTAATTGATCATTAGAATACCCATTTGGTGAAGTCCCAAAATTGCCCTCCCTGAAAGCCCATGTTTCAGACATAAGGAAGTGGATGGCGGCAAATTTTCTACTTTTAAACTCTGACAAAACAGAGATGCTTGTTCTAGGTCCCAAGAAACAAAGAGATCTTCTGTTGAATCTGACCCTGATCTCTCTTTTGACGAACATATCAAGACTGTTTCAAGGACAACTTTTTTCCATCTACGTAACAGTGCAAAAATCAGAAACTTTCTGTCCAAAAATGATGCAGAAAAAAATGTATCCATGCTTTTGTCACTTAGACTACTGCAATGGTTAGACTACTGCAATGCTCTACTTTCCGGCTACCCAGTTAAAGCACTAAATAAACTTCCATTAGTGCTAAACACTGCTGCTAGAATCTTGACTAGAACCCCAAAAATGGATCATATTACTCTAGTGCTAGCCTCTCTACACTGGCTTCCTGTTAAGGCAAGGGCTGATTTCAAGGTTTTAATGCTAACCTACAAAGCATTACATGGGCTTGCTCCTACCTGTCTTTCCGATTTGGTCCTGCCGTACATACCTACACGTAAGCTACGGTCACAAGACGCAGGCCTCTTTACTGTCCCTAGAATTTCTAAGCAAACAGCTGGAGGCAGGGCCTTCTCCTATAGAGCTCCATTTTTATGGAATGGTCTGCCTATCCATGTGAGAGACGCAGACTCTGTCTCAACCTTTAAGTCTTTATTGAAGACTCATCTCTTCAGTAGGTCCTATGATTGAGTGTAGTCTGGCCCAAGAGTGTGAAGGTGAACGGAAAGGCACTGGAGCAACGAACCACCCTTTCTGTCTCTGCCTGGCTGGTTCCCCTTTCCACTGGGATTCTCTACCTCTAACCCTATTACAGGGGCTGAGTCACTGGCTTACTGGTGCTCTTCCATGCTGTCCCTGGGGGGGTGCGTCGCTTGAGTGGGTTGAGTCACTGACGTGATCTTCCTGTCCGGGTTGGCCCCCCTCCTTGGGTTGTGCCGTGGCGGAGATCTTTGTGGGCTATACTCAGCCATGTCTCAGGATGGTAAGTTGGTGGTTGGAGATATCCCTCTAGTGGTGTGGGGGCTGTGCTTCGGCAGAGTGGGGGGGTTATATCCTGCCTGTTTGGCCCTGTAATAACTTCACAGATCTTCATTATAAAGGGTTTAAACACAGTTTCCCATGCTTGTTCAATGAACCATAGACAATTAATGAACATGCACCTGTAGAACGGTTGTTAAGACACAGCTTACAGACGGTAGGCAATTAAGGTAACAGTTATGAAAACTTAGGACACTAAAGAGGCCTTTCTACTGACTCTGAAAAACACCAAAAGAAAGATGCCCAGGGTCCCTGCTCATCTGCGTGAACGTACCTTAGGCATGCTGCAAGGAGGCATGAGGACTGCAGATGTGGTCAGGGCAATAGATTGCAATGTCCGTACTGTGAGACGCCTAAGACAGCGCTACAGGGAGGCAGGACAGACAGCTCATCGTCCTCGCAGTGGCAGACCACATGTAACAACACCTGCACAGGATCCGTACATCCGAACATCCCACCTGCGGGACAGGTACAGGATGGCAACAACTGCCGAGTTACACCAGGAACACACAATCCCCCCATCAGTACTCAGACTGTCCGCAATAGGCTGAGAGAGGCTGGACTGAGGGCTTGTAGGCCTGTTGTAAGGCAGGTCCTCACCAGACATCACCGGCAACAGCGTCACCTATGGGCACAAACCCACCATTCGCTGGACCAGACAGGTTGCAGTTTTGTCTCACCAGGGGTGATGGTCGGATTCGCGTTTATCGTCAAAGGAATGAACGTTACATGTGCCTGTACTCTGGAGCGGGATCGATTTGGAGGTGGAGGGTCCGTTATGGTCTGGGGCGGTGTGTCACAGCATCATCGGACTGAGCTTGTTGTCATTGCAGGTAATCTCAACGCTGTGCGTTACAGAGAAAACATCCTCCTCCCTCATGTGGTACCCTTCCTGCAGTTTATGTGTCAGTTGTTGAATCTTATGTTCGTACAAATATTTACACATGTTAAGTTTGCTGCAAATGAACGCAGTTGACAGTGAGAGGACGTTTCTTTTTTTTACTGAGTTTAGTACTGTGTGCCTCCCATAGTCTGTTCTGGACTTGGGAACTGTGAAGAGACCTCTTGTGGCATATCTTGTGGGGTATGCATGGGTGTCCGAGCTGTGTGCCAGTACTTTAGACAGACAGCTCGGTGCATTCAACATGTCATAAATAACCTTTCAGAAATAAAAGTAGCGATAAAGTCAATCTCTCCTCCACTTTCAGCCAGGAGAGATTGACATGCATATTATTAATTTTAGCTCTCTGTGTACATCCAAGGGCCAGCCGTGCTGCCCTGTTCTGAGCCAATTGCAATTTTCCTAAGTCCTTTTTTGTGGCACCTGACCACACGACTGAACAGTAGTCAAGGTGCGACAAAACTAGGGCCTGCCTTGTTGATAGTGTTGTTAAGAAGGCAGAGCATCCCTTTATTATAGACAGACTTCTCCCCATCTTAAATACTACTGCATCAATATGGTTTGACCATGACAGTTTATAATCTAGGGTTACTCCAAGCAGTTTAGTCATCTCAACTTGCTCAATTTCCACATGATTTATTACAAGATTTTGTTGAGGTTTAGTCAGTGTTTTGTTCTAAATACAATGCTTTTAGTTTTAGAAATATTTAGGGCTAACTTATTCCTCGGCACCCACTCTGAAACTAACTGCAGTTCTTTGTTGAGTTATTGACTAGACTGGTGGGGGCTGGGCGTGCAGGCGTCTCTGGCTGGCTGGTCGGTCTGGCTGGTCGTTCTGGCTGAAATTTGATGTAGAGGATGTCTTAATAAAGACAATCAAAAGTCTTCATATTTTTCAAGGGTTGTTCATTTGTTAGGCTATTGTTTATGTTTATTATTGAATTACCTTTGATCTAGTTCAGTCTTATTAATCACTTAAACATATTTAGTAATGATCTCTTACCTAGAATGATGGCTGTGAGCATTTTTGCTGACTTTTTGTTCTAAATAGAGACGGCATATTGGATTGTGTAAAAATACAGGAAATTTGCATTAGATGCCAGGTTATCTCCCATACAGACTCGGAAGAGGCCGCACCGATTGTTGACACACTGCTTGCTTAACCCAGAAGCCAGCCGCAGCAATGTGTCGGAGGAAACACCGTACAGCTGGCAACAGAAGTCAGCGTGCATGCGCCTGGCCCACCACAAGGAGTCCCTAGAGCGCGATGGGACAAGGACATCCCAGCCGGCAAAACCCTCCCCTAACCCGGACGACGCTGGGCCAATTGTGGGCCGCCTGCACGCCCAACCCACACCAGTCTATTTCATTGAAATGACGTGGAAACACAGTTGATTCGACCAGTTTGTGCCCAGTGGGATCTTGCAAATGGACTTAAACTTCCCTATAATATTTGCCAATCTTACCGCAGAGTTACAGGACCAAACCTCAGAGGAATACACTCCTTCAGAAATGTCAGCATTCCATATTACATTCAAACTACACCCAATGCCTCTGGCCTTTCTAGTGAGTGTGATCAGGCCTCACCAGTAAGTCAGAACAGAGGTCATTCAATACAATTAAGTTTATTTAAAAAAATGTATTTCACCTTTATTTAACCAGGTAGGCAAGTTGAGAACAAGTTCTCATTTACAACTGCGACCTGGCCAAGATAAAGCAAAGCAGTTCAACACATACAACAACACATAGTTACACATTGGAGTAAACAAACACACAGTCAATAATACAGTAGAAAAAAATCTATAAAAATCTATATACAATGTGTGCAAATGAGGTAAGATAAGGAACGTAAGGCAATAAATAGGCCATGGTGGTGAAGTAATTACAGTATAGCAATTTAACACTGGAATGGTAAATGTGCAGTAGATGAATGTGCAAAGTAAAAATACTGGGGTGCAAAGGAGCAAGATAAATAAATGACTACGATAGGGGATGAGGTAGTTGGTGAGTCTGTTCTTTCCGTTTTCTTTCCTTGTACTTCTGACTCATTATTTAAAAACATTTCAAACATTCTCTGTACCAGGTTTACATTGTTTTTCAGTACATTTCTCATCAGGAGAACTTACATCTCTGAAACCAAAATTTGGACAATAGATACTTTAGAAAATGTTATTTGTGTGTCCTTTAAGGCGCATCCTTTCTCACCTGTGAAGATCCTACTAAAACCAAATAAGAAGACTACACACAATAAAACATACACAGTATTAACAGCACTGATACATATTCATAAGTATAGATGTGTGGGTTGTGTGTGTAGGTAGGTGTGTGGGGGTAAAAAGTAGGGGCAAAAACAAACATGGCCAGGCCTTTCTTAATTTGGGAGCTCCCTTAACGGACAGATTCGGATACTTTTACACGTGCAGAATTTCACTAACTGCTCTCCCTCCCAGGACAGCAAGCCTAAGGAAGCATTTCAAAGGGAGAGATACAGAATCATTGTTAAACTCATTAGAATAATTGGTAGTGGACATTCCATCAGTCCTGGAAGAGAAAATAAGCATTTTGTTAGTTTTCAAAATGCTACATGTTAATCAGTCCTAAAAATGCTAAATTCTGTACTACTAGGCCTAAGTACCTCCTTCCTTTTTTCCAATCTAGCTTACTGCATTTTGGCAGGAAGCCTCGATAAAACTATGCGTACATACTGGAGACACATCAAGTGATACAGGGTACCATGAAGTAAAATAGCCACCTACTAAACTTAACAGAGCTCCTTTCACTTGGAATCTTATCATGTAGACCTGTTGCATTGACGTATGACTAAAAGTTAAGCTTAACTTCTCAGGGAGCAGCTCCCGAGGTGACGGTTTTGGAGAGCCTGGCGTGCCCAAAGTAAAATGCCTCCCATTCAGGCCCAGAAAATAGGATATGCATATATTTAGTACCATTGGATAGGAAACACTCTAAATTTTCCAAAACTGTTAACCATTTGTCTGTGAGTGAAACAGAACGGATATGGCAGGCAAAACCCCGAGGAATTTCTGTCCTGGAAAAAGTGATTTTGACACATTGCTCATTTGGGAACCCCTCCCTCATGAAAATGACCATATAAGGGCATATGAATGCAGTACACGTCGCTTCCTTATGATGTCAACAGCCTCGAGACAGTGTATTTCTTCCATTTTGGCTGAATTAGACCATAGAAAAAGACCAAACAAGTGAGTCCCCCCGCTAGCGACCCACCGCTCCCTGTGAAGTTAAACAAATGTATTCTATATTTTGGGTGTGTGATTTAAAAAAATTAAAAATAATAATGAAACCTGTTGTTTAACAAATCTGCTAGAGCCTAAAAAAAGTTGGTGCTGGCTCATCAGCTCTTTCTTTATTTGTTACCCACAGCCATATTTATTTGGATCTACTTACTTCAATTTGGACAGTATTTCTCGTAATGTTTTATATTAAATTACTTTCTTACTTAAATCACTTGTGTTATTCAAAATCTATCGAATTGAGAAATAATACTTGGAAATTCTCATGTCAGGTTGACAAAAAGTTATCCTATTCAATTATTTATACCTCTGGTCCAAATTTTCCACGTTTCTTACAGCCTGTTTAAGTTCATGAAACCAAGGACACATCTTATCTTTGACCCAAACACCAGATGTGCTGGGGAGAGAGGAATGGCGACCTCGAATTGAATATCAGTCCCAAGCTTGATCCCTCTGTTCCCTTCGAGAAACGCAAACAATAGAAAGCAAATGCTGTCAACACTTGTATTAATAGTGTGAACTTTTGTGGAAACTTTAACTTCAAATAAAAAAAATATTGTATTCTTATACAACGGGTGGGTCTAATCCTGAATGCTGATTGGTTAAAATCGCATTCCAGACAGTGTCTATTCCACAAATTTCCACCAAGCTAAATCTATGACGTTAAAATGCCTATTTCCTATGCTCTATCTGACTGCGCAATCCACAGTCTCAGCCCAGCCAGGCAAATTATAAGCTTGATCTCCACTATAAAAAGCATCTAGACATTATCTATACACATTTCTTTTAGACTAACATTTTGTTTTCAACAGCAGAGATGTGTAAACCTTGCTGTCTGTGTCTCCAACATTTGCAACATTGTTTCATCATTCAAATTTGATATTCTGCCCTCCCATAGTAATCAACGGGTTGGGAGTCAGGACGAGACAGACAGACAGGCAGGCAGGCAGCGTTTCTCAGCTAGTCTAAATCATGAATCAGCTGGCATCATTTTTATGGATATATACAAAGAAAATTCAATTCAAAAAAGGAAAGACGGCATAGCTATGCCGTCTTTCCAGCTTCAGTTTGAAGTGATTATGTTACTGTAGCTGTGTTGGCTAGCTCCTCAGAACAACAGTGTCCTAATGCCAGGCGAAATTGTACCTCATTAGTACATTGTTATGGATGTATCCAAATATGTCACTAGAAAACAGCTTAAACAAATGCAAATGCAGCTACTTTGCTGTTATTCTGGCTGCACTTTATGATCTGAATGTAAGTTAGCCGTAGTTGGCTAGCTAGCAAGCAAGGGATACGAACGTTGCCAGCCAGTATGGCAATTGAACATTTTGAATGAACGACTGGGTCTCGTCCATAGATACAGAACAAAAAGACTGGGTCACGTCTCTAGCAACCATAGATTTGTGTCGGGACTATATCTTGTGGAAGGATGAAATAGTATGCATAAATTAATCCACTTCGTCTCGGGCCTAACAACACCCATGCCAATATAGTGTATCCTCCAAACACCGGCTTCTCAGGCATTATCACTTAATTAGAGTGCTTACTAAAAGCTACTAATAACATAACTATGAACAATACTGTCAACACTCATTACACCTGACTTCAACTGATGACCATGAGTACCATGAATCATGTTTCTGTAAAAATTATTTCCTTATTCTACTAACCTGTGCTAATCAAACGAGCTGTACCATTTATTATTTATATAATACACTGTTTTCTGATCATCTTTTTCAAACAAAGTAAAGAATTGTGATACAAAAGTCTGACTGCCTCTATTTTTAATGCAGCGTGTTTGTGTTTAATCCACTTGTCATCTGTCATTTCAAGGTTCTACATTCAGGTCTCAATTGGACTCCAGGGTTAACTCCTTCCTAATACATGCAATTTAGCTGAATTAAATAGGTATTTTTCTGAAATGTTGTAAAGAATGCCAAAACTCTTTATTTATATACATGAAAGCACACATTCCTTTGGTTGTCAATGCTGATGACTTTTAGTTCTGCATAGGCATGAATCATTTTGTACACTGTGGCACAAGAAACAGGTGCGAGGAGTCCGAATCAGAAGGATATTCCCTATAATAAAATGTAATCAAGACACAATTCAATATTAAGACAATTGTGTCATCTCCACAATGGCTTATTAGATGTGACTTTTCCTATAATGGGAAGTTGATCAGGGGTTCGGTCCTCAGTGCTGAAACAGCAGCTGCAACTGCTGACTACATAGAGGGACCTGGTCAGTGATCCTAGATCAGCAATGCTACCCTGAGACACTTTGTGAATACAGACTTAGATCCTCCTTGAATTGTATGTGTGTAAGTAAGTAGGGGCGGGGAGAAGAGTGTACTGCAGGTATGTGTGGTGGCCTGGCTGGTCATTTGTTAGTGGGCTGTAGCCTCAGGCCCCCTCTCTTCCAATGAGCCAGTGCCTGAGTATTTAACATATGTCTGTGGCAGTAATTCTGAGAGAACAAATGGAAATATTTGTGGCAATCAAAAGGGAATATTCACAGGGTACAGATCACAACCAGTCATATCTAGTATCCATAAATGCAACATTCAGGGAATTTCATTCATTTTGACATTTGCTCAGTACTTGAAGGGTGAATAGAAAAACTCACATTAGACCTCTTTGAAGGTGACAGCGCAGTACTACAATCTAGTGGATAGAAAATTGTACAACACGGGTTATTCTGTAAATACACTACAGTTCAGCCACATGAGACTTAACGCAGGATTAATATTGGGAACTTCAACCCATGTCAGATTTAAGAATATTCAATACCTTATTGAACAGACAGTACCAACACATACATAAGCATAATAATAGAGCATGTGTCACATTTTTGACACTTCATCCAAAGCTTTACCTTAAAAAATGTACACAGGCCTAAAAACAGGAAATGCTAGCTGAAGTGGATGATGAAGTGGATTGCAGTAATCACAGTCACTTTCATTACCAAGAGAAGGGAGGGAAATAGGGGGAGAGGGAGTTTCTTCAACCAAACCCATCTACAGCCATCTATCCACTCTCTCTCTCCCCCCACACTCATATCCCTCCATACAAGTCCAATCTGTCAACTTTCAGTAAAAACCACACTTGAAGCAAATGTAAACATTGAGTTAAACCGATTTAATCAAAGGACAGTTGAACAAGTGAACTAGTGTGAGCAAAGTTCAGATTGAGGGGGATAAAGTAGTTGACCAACAAGATAACTTCCCCTAATGTATCCTGGAGAGAAAGTGAGAGCGAGATAATACCACACGCCATGAGAGAAATGGAGAGACACACCTTTAGATCATCATCAGGAGGTATAAAGAAGAGACTTTCCTTGAAGGATGGGGAAGGAGAGGAGGGTCTCAGCTGAAGTCCAAGAACTCTGATATATTCTGTCCGGTTGTCCCTCAAACAGTCCTGCAGGTGCCATCAACCAGCCTACTGTACATACCATCTGTGAGTGAACTGTGAGGATTGTCGAGAGAGGGAGAGAGTTAACTTAATTTGTGATTGTTTATTCCACTTGCTTTGGCAATGTTAACATATGTTCCCCATGCCAGTTTTAATTGAATTGAGAGAGAGAACGATAATCACTGTTGAGCATTCCATTTAAAATAGTGTAAAACTGTTCTAGAGTCATATTGTCTCAGCACTGTGGGGAACAGCAGGGTTGGAGAGATATGCAGACCTACAGTCATGGGGCCAGGTTTATTCCTTTTCATCAGGGTGTTGTGGGAGGCGGTAGTACAGGACTTTGAGAGCATAATTTCCACTGGATCCCTATCCAGTGGAAATTATGCTCTCAAAGTCCTGTACTCAATTATGCTCTCAAAGTCCTGAGTGACTGAACTGTGTGAATGGTCCTGTTGTTTGGTCGGTGTGTGAGTGTGAGAGACAGAGAGGAAAGGGAGAGAGAGTGGGGGGGATCAAGTAAGTAATATTAGACTGATTCCGTATAATTTATATATTATAAAAAAATATTTTACTAGGCAAGTCAGTTACGAACGAATTCTTATTTTCAATGATGGCCTAGTGGGTAGAACAACAGATTTATACCTTGTCAGCTCGGGGAATTGAACTTGCAACCTTTCGGTTACTAGTCCAACACTCTAACCACTAGGCTACCCTGCCGCCCCTGGGAGGGAATTGATCATCAACCTCCCCACAGGGGGTATGTACAGATGTAGGATCTTAATTTGTATAATTTTCTCACAGCAGGAAAATAATCCTGCAGAAACAGAACATTTGAATTATTGTGTGGATTATAATTAATTGTCATTTTTCTAAGGGATGATACATTTTTAGTTAGGAAAAATCAACTCTGACATTTTAAAGTGGAAATTCTAAACTTTAGAAGCATTTTTAAACCTCGAACATGACTATTGCAAAAGTAATGTTCACAACTGAAGAGTATAGCCTATGTCTACCATTCAGTGAGCAGGAAAGGATCTTGGTGACATATACCCATACCAATAAAAAGGCTTATTTGTTACTTACGGAACATTCAGAACTCACACAAACATGTCAGCACTGACTATAGCTTAATTAGATATTGTTGCATGTGTAAGCATAGCCAAGTACCAGATGGGTAACCATTTACAGTAACTGCTGTTCATTGTTACTCAGTCAATAAACATCATCAGCCGGCAGAAGATCTAGCTAAACTGACCTTTCTGCAGCAGGTAGCTCTGGCCGGGCAGCTTAATCTTGTCTCAGGTTAAGGGACTAACTTACTTCCACTAGCTACTACTATCTAGCATGACTATAACCAGTAACCAGTTAGGGCTAGTATGCCAGCCTGCTAGCTAGTCAGTAGCCAGCTAGGGCTTGCTAGCCAGCTAGTGCAACCCAACTTTGTTCAGATGTTGAGTTTGTTATATTGGCACGCTAACTTCATAATAAATTGTGCATCTTAGCTAACATTAGTATTTTTATCTTCCTGTCACACTCACACAGTCTAATTATACTTCATCTTCTTCTATGATATAATGGCGGTCCGTAAACAAACATTAAAGGTGCATGCCACCACCTACTGTGCTGGAGTGTGTGGTCAATCACGGTTTACAACATTAGCTCCACATTTCTAAATCATCCTACCTAACTCAGTACTTCTGAGAAATAGTCTAATCCTTTCTTCGTGCTGCCAACCTAGGCTGTAAACACAGCCCCTAAGCCTCATGAATATTCTATGAGGCAGTGTGTACTTCCAGGTATGAACAAAATGAGAAACCCAAATCAAAAATGTAATACCTTTAGTTGTTATTTGTTTTCCACTATGGTGCGGTCTGTACAATGCATCACCGGGGGCAAACTACCTGCCCTCCATGACACCTACAGCAACCGATGTCACAAGAAGGCCAAAAAGATCATCAAAGATAACAACCACCCGAGCCACTTCCTTATTCACACGGCTACAATCCAGAAGGCGAGGTCAGTACAGGGGCATCAAAGCTGGGACCGAGAGCCTGAAAAACAGCTTCTATCTCAAGGCCATCAGACTGCTAAACAGCGATCACTAACTCAGAGAGGCTGCTGTCTTCATTGAGACCCAATCACTGGCCACCTTAATAAATGGATCACTAGTCACTTTAAACAATGCCACTTTAATAATGTTCACACATCTTACATTACTCATATCATATGTATATACTGTATTTAATACCATCTATTGCACCTTGCCTATGCCGCTCGGCCATCGCACATCCATATATTTATATGTACATATTCTCATTCACCCCTTTAGACGTGTGTGTATTAGGAAGTTGTTGGGGAATTGTTAGATTACTTGTTAGATATTACTGCACTGTCGGAACTAGAAGCACAAGCATTTCGCTCCACTCGCATTAACATCTGCTAACCATGCATGTGAACAATAACATTTGATTTGATTTACTTTCAGATTGAAATACTGTCAAAACTACTGTCAGACTGATTTGTAATAGACCACAATTTAAGAAGTAAACCATGGGCAGTTGATTACATAACTTGACATAGTGGGGTCACAAACATGTTTTTATATCAAAATGGAGTTTCAGGCCAAAAATGTTTAGGAACCCCTGATTTATCCTTTCCTCACTACTAGCTAACTATTGACAACAAAATGATCAGCAACATTTAAAAATATCTAGTACAGTGCTCTCCAACTCTGTTCCAATCTGAAAAGAAGGCTCCCTAAATTTTATCAACATATCGAATGTGTGACCCGGGCTGGTAAAATCCTGGATCATTGTTATTCTAACTTCCATGACGCATACAAGGCCATTCTCCGCCCTTCCCAAGAAAGCTAAGGTAACTGAGCTAAATGACTATCACCCCGTAGCACTCACTTCTGTCATAATTAAGTGCTCTCTGATTCAAAGGGGTTGGGTTAAATGCGGAAGACACATTTCAGTTAAAGGCATTTGGGGTGGCAGGTAGCCTAGTGGTTAGAGCATTGGACTTGTAACCGGAGGGTTGCAAGTTCGAATCCCCGAACTGACAAGGTAAAAATATGTCGTTCTGCCCCTGAACAAGGCAGTTAATCCACTATTCCCCGGGTGCCGAAGATGTGGAGGAGCGACACCTGGAGGGGGTGGAGACAATTACAGGAACAGGTAAAACAGATCAGGGTGTGACAATATGAGTCACATGCTCAGCAAATGCCACTATCTATCACAGTAGACAGCAGCGTTCAGCTATCGCAACACGCACTATTGATTTCACCTTAAATCATATGCACACATTCAATCATTCATTTTTTTACTTTTTTTTATTTCCAATTTGTTGAGTATAGTATTGGAGGCTATTTTGTAAATGACATCACCAAAGTCAAGGATCGGTTGGATGGTCAGTTTTACGAGGGTATGTTTGGCAGCATGAGTGAAGGATTTGTTGCGAAATAGGAAGCCAATTCTAGATTTAATTTTGGATTGGAGATGTTAATCACACATTGCCGGCACATGCATATCCATTTTTATCCTACTTATATTAGATAATCAGAACAGTGCATCATCATAATGGTGTTTCACCAAAAATTCCTTCACTCCTGCTGAAAAGAGCCATATCTGTCATTTGGAGTTTTTTCCTGCTGAGACTTCAATTGAATCCTTCACCTCAGCCATATCTGTCAGATCAAGCCTCAATTTAATCCTTCACCTCAGCCATATCTGCAGATGGAGCTAAAGCCTCAATTTAATCCTTCACCTCAGCCATATCTGCAGATGGAGCTAAAGCTTCAATTTAATCCTTCACCTCAGCCATATCTGTCAGATGGAGCTAAAGCTTCAATTTAATCCTTCACCTCAGCCATATCTGCAGATGGAGCTAAAAGCTTCAATTTAATCCTTCACCTCAGCCATATCTGTCAGATGGAGCTAAAGCTTCAATTTAATCCTTCACCTCAGCTATATCTGCAGATGGAGCTAAAAGCTTCAATTTAATCCTTCACCTCAGCCATATCTGTCAGATGGAGCTAAAGCTTCAATTTAATCCTTCACCTCAGCCATATCTGCAGATGGAGCTAAAAGCCTCAATTTAATCCTTCACCTTAGCCATATCTGTCAGATGGAGCTTCAATTTAATTATTCACTATAACTACCGTTACTGCATTGCAATGCATTTGACTTATCTGGTAGATGTTTCACCCTTTGGTGCCTGGTGGCAAACCGTCAAATCAAGGCTGAGACCTTGGGGTTGAGTGGACTATACAACTGGAACATCTTAATTGCTTAAGGACACCCATGGACGATTTTATGGCTCAAGGGCCCAGATACCAGTTACTTAGACCTGCTTTATGGTGACCTCTGGCATTAGAAAATGTATCTCATTGGGAATAATCATCAGAAAATAGCCTTCCTAACAGTAGTTATAGGTTAATCCAGAGAAATGTGAACATATTAGTATATTTATTGATATGTGTTTACATTTCCTTTATGAAATGTTCTCAGTGTGACAGATGACTACTTCATTTCTTTTCTTTTTCAGCATCAGACTATCTGAGGAATGCTCAGGTCCATTCTGTTATATCGAGGTGGAGTTGAATTTTGATAACTGGTTGCAGGATTTGCTAACAAAAACATTGAGTCACCATCAGTCGATTCTTGTAAAAATGTCAATTCTGAAAAGGCTTACCTGTACCTACAGTGCTCTCAAAAAGTATTCATACCCCTTGACTTATTCCACATTTTGTTGTGTTACAGCCTGAATTCAAAATGGATGAAATATATTTTATTTCTAACCCATCTACACACAATACCCATAATGACAAAGTGAAAACATGTTTTTAGAAAATTCTGCAAATTTATTGAAAATGAAATACTAAAATATTTCATTTTCATAAGTATTTCAGCACCCTGCGGAAGGACTGCAGTTGTACAGGACAAACATATGTAAAGAGGTAAGTGTTTTCTGAATTTAAATTTTTACAAGAATCGACTGATAGTGGTTCAATGTTGTTGCTATTAAATCCCACAACCAGTTATCAAAACTCAACTCTGCCTCGATATAAGAGAATGTAGTGGAGCATTCCTCAGCTAGCATCAGACCTTCCTAATTCTCACTTGAAATATCTTTTTGTGTGCCTAATACTCTATTAACATCTTCCCACTGGGCAATTGTTTTTTGAATTAACATTGTTTACACATAATTTAAACCAAAGCATTCAATGTGATCACGTTGAATCAAGATGGAACACTGATTGGATTTGAAAAAAGTCATAAACGTAAGGGAATTTTCACCCAACTTTTAACATAAATCCAATGACCTGGTGAAATGCTTTGTTGATTTCATGTTGAATTCACGTTAGTTGACAACTCAACCAAATGTATATCAAACTAGATGTTGTACTGACATCTGTGCCCAGTGGGAGACTACAGAGTGATCTGTTCTTGCAATTTGTAGTCTATGACATTTCAGATTTAGATATATTTTTTCACAAAGTAGTTTGAAGAAGTGAACCATTTTTTCTAAGTAACTTAAGTAAACAAACATTTTCTTAAGGGTAGCTTTAGTGTAACTTAACTTCCTCCAGTGTGATGTAATTGGTAGCTTGGTAAATGTCAAAGTGGAATTACTGTATGTTTTTTGACATTTTTACAAATGAATTGCAAATTAAAAGTTGAAAGGTCTGGAGTCAATAAGTATTCAACCCCTTTGTTATGGCAAACCTAAAAAAAAAAATCATGAGTAAAAATGTGCTTAACAAGTCACATAAAAAGTTGCATGGACTCTGTGTGCAAAAACAGTGTTTAACATTCTTTTTGAATGACTACCTCATTAGGTCCCTCAGTCAAGCAGTGAACTCAAACAAAGATTGAACCACAAAGACCAGGGAGGTTTTCCAATGCCTGACAAAGAAGGGCAGCTATTGGTAGATGAAAAAAACCTATCAAACAGACATTGAATATCCCTTTGAGCATGGTGAAGTTATTCATTTCACTTTGGATGGTGTATCAATACACCCAGTCACTACAAAGATACAAGCGTTCTTCCTAACTCAGTTGCCGGAGAGGAAGGAATCCGCTCAGGGATTTCACCACGAGGCCAGTGGTAACGTTAAAACAGTTACAGAGTTCAATGGCTGTGATAGGAGAAAACTGAGGACGGATCAACAAAATTGTAGTTAAATCACAATACTAACGTAATTGATAGAGTGAAAAGAAGGAAGCTTGTACAGAATAAAAATATTCAAAAACATACATCCTGTTTGTAACAAGGCACTAAAGTAATACTTCAAAAAATTTGGCAAAACAATTCACTTTTTGTCCTTAATACAAAGTCTTATGTTTGGGATAAATCCAATGCAACATATAACTGAGTACCACTCTCCATATGTTCAAGCATAGTGGCTGCATTATGTTATGGGTATGCTTGTAATCATTAAGGACAGGGGAGTTTTTCAGGATAAAAAGGAAATGGAATGGAGCTAAGCACAGGAAAAATCATTTTCACCAGATACTGGGAGATATATTCACCTTTCAGTAGAACAGTAACCTAAAACACAAGGCCAAATCTAAAATGGAGTTGCTTACCAAGACGACATTGAATGTTCCTTAGTTGCCTAGTTACAGTTTTGTCTTAAATCGACGTAAAAATCTATGGCAAGACTTGAAAATGGCTGTCTAGCAATGATCAACAACTAAGAATTTTAAAAAGAATAATGGGCAAATATTGTACAATCCAGGTGTGCAAAGCTTTAGAGATGTGACGGAATGTTGTTGTCTGAATAGATATGCTTGAATTGTACATCTTGTCTCGTACAATTATTGGTTCCTGTAGGTGCTGGGAAGAGATATGAGAGGGAGACAGTCATGATCCCCCCTCCTCAGACCTTTTGGCAAAATGCCAAGAATATGTTCAATAAATTAAGATAGGAGGTGGTGCCAGTCACATGCAGGAATCAACCCTATGAACCATATAGCCGTATATAAGAGAACTAACAGGACTGCCCCGGGAGAGCTCCCGACTGACATGTACTATGGTGCATTAAGTTTGTTGGAACCTCTCCAGCTTACTGATAATAAATAATTATTAATTTAAGTTTGACTTTGAGTCCCTGGTGGTAATTTCCACAACAGAGATTTAGCCAGAAAGATTCACAGCTGTAATCGCTGCCAAATATTATTCTAACATGGGTTAACTCAGGAGGTTGAATACTTATCTAATCAAGATACATTCGTGTTTTATTAGTATTTCTGACACATTTTTGAAAACGTCTTCCACTTTCACATTACAGAGTATTTAGTGTAGATCGTTGATGTATGTATCATGATTAACGCATGGTGTAATTGTAACAACATACAGGAACTCAAGTCCTTTTGTTCACCTGACCTTGAATTCCTTCTCAATTCCTCAATCAAATGCCGACCATATTACCTCCCAAGAGAATTCTCACTGGACTCTATGCAAACTGGAAACCATATATCCTGAGGCTGCATTTATTGTAGCTGGGGATTTTAACAAAGCAAATTTGAGAACAAGGCTACCTAAATTCGATCAGCATATTGATTGTAGTACCCGCGCTGGCAAAACATTGGATCACTGCTAATATAACTTCCGCGATGCATACAAGGCCCTCCCCCGCCCTCCTTTCAGCAAATCTGACCACGACTCAATTTTGCTCTTCCCTTCCTATAGGCAGAAACTCAAACGGGATGTACCCGTGACAAGGACTATTCAACGCTGGTCTGATAGTTTTGATCACGCGGACTGGGACATGTTCCGGGTAGCCTCAGAGAACAATATCGATTTGTACGCTGATTCGGTGAGTGAGTTTTAAGGAAAGGCATACAAGATGTTGTACCCACTGTGACTATTAAAACCTACCCCAACCAGAAACTGTGGATAGATGGCGGCATTCGCGCAAAACTGAAAGAGCGAACCTCTGCATTTAACCATGGAAAGGTGACCTGGAATAAGTCTGAATACAAACAGTGTAGTTATTCCCTCCGCAAGGCAATCAAACAAGCAAAATGTCAGTATAGGGACAAAGTGGAGTAGCAATTCAACGGCTCAGACACGAGACGTATGTGGCAGGGACTACAGACAATCACAGACTACAAAAAGAAAACTAAACACCTTCTTTGCCCGCTTTGAGGATAATACAGTGCCACTGACATGGCCCGCTACCAAGGACTGTGGGCTCTCCTTCTCCGTGGCCAACGTGAGTAAGACATTTAAGCGTGCTAACCCTCGCAAGGCTGCCGGCCCAGACGGCATCCCTAGCCGCATCCTCAGAGCATGCGCAGATCAGCTGGCTGGTGTGTTTACGGACATATTCAATCTCTCCTATCCCAGTCTGCTGTCCCCACATACTTCAAGATGGCCACCATTGTTCCTGTACCCAAGAAGGCAAAGGTAACTGAACTAAATGACTATCGCCCCATAGCACTCACTTCTGTCATCATGAAGGGCTTGTGTGGTGTGGTGTCAGGAAAACAACCTCTCACTCAACGTCAACAAAGCAAAGGAGACGATCGTGGACTTTAGGAAACAGCAGAGGGAGCACCCTCCTATCCACATTGATGGGACAGTAGTGGAGAAGGTGGAAAGTTTTAAGTTCCTCTGTGTACACATCACCACTGCCTGTTCACCCCGCTACCATCCAGAAGGTGAGGTCAGTACAAGTGCATCAAAGCTGGGACCGAGAGACTAAAAAATTGCTTCTATCTCAAGGCCATCAGACTGTTAAACAGCCATCACTAACACAGAGAGGCTGCTGCCTACATACAGACTTGAACAATTGGATCACTAGTCACTTTAATAATGCCACTTTAATAATGTTTATATATCTTGCATTACTCATCCCATATGTATATACTGTATTTTATACCATCTATTACATCTTGCCTATGCCCCTCAGTCATTGCTCATCCATATATTTTTTTATGTATATATTCTTATTCCATCCCTTACCTAGATTTGTGTGTATTAGGTAGTTGTTGTGGAATTGTTAAAATTACTTGTTAGATATTTCTGCACTGTTGGAACTATAAGCGCAAGCATTTCGCCACACTGCCAGTACCATCTGCTAACCATGTGTTGTGACCAATAACATTTGATTTGATTTGATTTGATTTAAAGAGCAGGTTTTCCTAATATTGTGTACACTCTGTGGCAACATCAATTTTGGGAAAACTTCGGGTGTTGACTTGAATTGTTCCATGTGGATACTGGCAAATAGCCCTCAGAAAGGAGCTGGGTCGTAAATCTGCTTCAACCTGACTGACAATAACAATAAATCTGCTTCAACCTGACTGACAATTGCTGTATCCAGATACATTTTCGTTCTGCATTGGGGCTCGGTGGATTTTTAAATGTATTTGGCTTGGACTGATGTTTTCTCTCACCCGTTGTGGGCGGTATCGACGGTGATTTTGGGACTTGTCTTGCGATCACAGCGGAGAGGGTCGTGGGATCCGCGCGCCTGTCTGGTGCAACTGAAGGGCAAGACAGCCATAGTTACAGGAGCTAACACAGGTAACTGTTTTTCATGGTGCCACTTGGCATGGGCTATAGGCCTGTTTTGCTTGGACAGGCTTATCCAGTCAATTTGATTCAATAAGTATATTTATCCACCAAGTGCACAGACAAAAACTCTTAACCAAATGGTAATACAACAAAATCTAGACTATATAAATCATAATTGGTAACCCACTGGGCACAGACGTCAATTCAGCATCTATGTTCACGTTGGTTCAATTTCATCGAAAGGATGTGGAAACAACTGATTCAACCAGTGTCTGTCCAGTGGGTAAATTACTCTTGACATGACGCATTTCCCTCACTTGAACCTTTCACCCTCCAGCCTACACTTAAAGCGTCTCAAATTGACTTCAGAGTTTTGTTAATGGCTTGCTTTTGGAATCCAGCTTTAAAGATGAAGAAAGTGAGAGTTATCCTGTATGTCCACATGTTTTTGTCCGTGAGAGAGGGTTTCCATTCATTTTCAACTCTACTGACAGTTTTGCATTATATAACTAAATGTGCCCACTCTGGTATTGGCACGTGCGCTCTATAGCACCGCGCAGATATGCGCACTGTTGGCTCGAGCGCACATACAGCCTACATTATGAGATTATTATGGACAAAAGAGCGAGAAAGTTTTTTATTTGTCAAATGGCAGCCAAGCAGCAATGAACATGTCACCAGAAAAAGACCCTCGAGATTTATTGGAAAGGAGCATCAAGCTCCTTGCTATAATGGCACATGTTTTGTGAGAAAACCATCAGTAGTGTTGAAATGCGATGGAAACCGATATAATTTATCTTTTTTATTCGGTTCATGGTAATTAGTATTTTTATGTTCACTACGTCATCACGCACAGGCTTTCATCTGCAACAAATCAATTTGATGGAAACAAGTCTGGTGGGAAAATGTGCATATTGTTTTTATGCGGATTTTAGAATATTCAGCATGGAAATCTGTCACCAATTGGATGGAAACTTAGCTATAGCCACAAAAAGATCCCACCTTGTCTGGCATATTTTGTTTTGTCGATATTTGGAACGTTTACCAAGTTTACCGGACACATTTGCTTTTTCCATCAGGTGTGTCATAAAAATTTTTTTATCCAACGTGTACTTTACTTTGGTTCTAAATCAGGTTTTCATCCAACCTTTATGCAAGTAAAGTACACTGATAAAAAATGTCACGATAGGCCTGATGGAAACAGCAAATTTGTCTGTAAACTTTTCAAAATGTTGACAAAATTTCCTCATTTGAACATTCCCACTTATTTAAATTGTATTTGTGAGTGTTTATTTCTATGTATATTGTATTCCAGGAACATGCTTAACTTACATTATTCATATCAGAGTTGAAAATCAAATGAAAAGGCGCAAACGTTATTTTTATGTGCACAGCCTTTTGTCCACAACAAGTCAATTTGATAGAAACATCTCTGGTGGTAAAATGCGCATATGGCTAGAATCGTCCCTCCTGATCTCGCCTCCCGCCTGCCTTCCATCTTTAAGGACATGTATTCCCATTATATTGACTATGTTGTCAATATAATAGACAATCTTTGCTTAAATACAATTCAGAAAACATACAATTAACCGATGAGATCACTCGGAGAGTTAACGAGTCAATCAGTCACACCTGTGACAAAACTCCTGTCTTTTACAGCTTTCGCACACAAACAGAAATGTCAGTCAGACAAGCAGGCGGGCATGCGCACACCACAGGAGGTTGGTGGCACCTAACTGGGGAAAACGGGTTCGTGTTAATAACTGAAGCGGAATCAGTGGAATGGTATCAAATAATCAAACACATGGCTTCCAGGTGTTTGATGCCATACCATTAGCTTCGTTTCGGACATTATTATAAGTCATTCTCCCCTCAACAGCCTCTTGTGGCATACACACAAGCAGTTCCCTGTTTGATTGCAGTCTGAGCAACTGCTCTTGAACTTTGTTTTGTCCTGCTGAGTGTCTTTATCACTAACCCTGTTAACCTCCCTCCCTCTTTACTCCCTTATCCTGTTTTCTCATTCCCTTTCCCCTGTCTTTCTGTTTCTCGTTCTCTTTTTCTACCACTTCCACTCTCTTTCCCTCTCTCATTCTACTTCTTTCTCTCTCATTCTCTCCCTAACTCCTTTCCTCTTACACCCCACACCCACCTATCACACTCTCAGGGATAGGGAAGTTCATTGCCCTTGACTTTGCCCGGCGCGGGGCTCGTGTTATCATGGCGTGCCGGAGCGAGGCCCGCGGTAGCGTCGCCCTGCAGGAGATCCGTAAGCGGAGTGGGAATGCCAACGTGCACCTGCGTCTGGTGGACACCTCGTCCCTGGCATCGGTGAGGGCGTTCACAGAGGGTGTCCTGCGAGAGGAGAAGGAGCTCCACATACTGGTCAACAATGCCGGGGCTTCAGGTGGGCACCGGATCCAGATTAGCCTGGAATACACACTTAGGCTGGAATCCACACTGAATATCGTTCACTATTTATTACTGTTTCACTTGAAGCAAAAGACAATAGTGAAGGAGCTCTCTCCACATCCTGGTCGAAAATGCCAGGGCTTCAGGTGGGCATTGGGTCCAGAGTCAGTTATAGCCTGAAATCCACACTGAATATCGCTACATTTTCAATATTCACCTGAAGCAGAACAGTAATGAAAAAGAGCAATTTTCACTCTGGATTCCAGGCTAAGATGCAGGGAACCGGGGGTGGACGTCAACAGCCGTCACACTAGTGTGATCAACTGGGTTTGAAACCCAGGGTGCCATAAGACTGAAGACTGGGCATGAGAAGAGTTAATGCCTTTAGGTCTTGGGTAGATTACCAAAGCGCGGTTGTCATTTCGAGTCAGTACCCAATAAGAATGCCCATGAGACGAACAGCTTTGCTTGATTGATAATAACAATGGTAACATGCCATTCCACCCAATTACAATTTGGCTCACAAATTCCCGTTCATTATCTATCGCTGTTGTGAATGTTTGTCCTTGTGTCTGTTTGCGACATGCACATCCTTTTGTGCCCAAAGTAAAATGCATTCACAGCTTTTCTTATCACATGTTTTGGTAATGATTTCTGTATTTAAAAAAATACATATTTTCAAATATGTATGGCTTGGTTTGGTTATATTGTGTCTGCACACAGGCTTGCCTAGAGATATTACCTCAGATGGGCTAGAGGTGTCCTTTGCTACCAACCATGTGGGTCCTTTCCTCCTCACAAACCTACTTCTGGGTAAGATACAACATATCCCACGAATACCTCACCCTGCCGTAATGCTGGAGCTCTGTGTGCAACTACTGCAGCGTTACACGGGCCATGGCTATAGGCTTATTATGCATAATATGTTCCTATACACTCTTAGACAAAAGTGTTTCTCAAAGGGTTCTTCCACTGTCCCCATCGGAGATCCCTTTTGGGTTCCATGTACAGTGCCTATCAGGTTTCAGGTAAGACCCAAGTGCAGACTGTTGAAGTAACAATGTTTATTGCAACAACAGGGCGGGCAAACAACAGGTAGGGGTCGATAATCCAGAGTAGTGGGGCCAAGGTACAGGACGGCAGGCCCAGGTCAGGCAGTGTTCGGAAATCCAGACTAGGGGCAAAGGCACCTGATGGCAGGCAGGCTCAGAGTCAGGACAGGCAAGGGTCAAAACCAGGAGGACTAGGAAAAAGCAAGACAAAGGAAAAGCAGGATCTGAGACAAACCGCTGGTTGACTTGAACTAACAAGACGAACTGGCACAGACAGAAGACACAGGTATAAATACCCAGGGGATAAGTGGGGAAGGTGAGCAACACCTGGAGGGGGGTGGAGACAAGCACAAGGACAGGTGAAACAGATCAGGGTGTGACAGTGCCGTGAAAAAGTATTTGCCCCCTTTCTGAATTGATCAATTTTTGAATATTTTTGATACTGAATGTTATCAGATCTTCAACCAAAACCTAACATTAGATAAAGGGAACCTGAGTTAACAAATAACACAACAATTACATAAACAAAGTTATGCAACACCCAATGCCCTCTTATACTCAATAACTGGTTGTGCCACCTTTAGCTGCAATGACTCCAACCAAAAGCTTCCTGTAGTTGTTGATCAGACTCTCACGTCACTGTGGAGGAATTTTCCCCCACTCTTCCATGCAGAATTGCTTTATTTCAAGTCGTCCTGCCACATCTGTTGGGATTAGGTCTGAACTTTGCTTACTGTCAAGCATGGTGCTGGTAGTGTGACAGTTTGGGGATTTTACATATATATTTTTTATTTAACTAAGTCAGTTAAGGACAAATTCTTATTTACAATGACATGAATTTTGCTCTGTGTCAAAGAATTCTACAGAAGAATGTCAAGTCAACTGTCTGTGAGCTGAAGCTGAAGCGCAGCTGGGTCATGCAGCAAGACAGTGATCCAAAACACACAATCAAGTCTACATGAACATGGTTAAAAAACAACAAATGTGAAGTTGGCCTAGTCAAAGTCCAGACCTAATTGAGATGTGGTAGGACTTGAAACGAGCAGTTCATGCTTGAAAACCCAAAAACGTTGTTGAGTTAAAGCAGTTCTGCATGCAAGAGTGAGCCAAAATTTCTCCACAGTGATCTGAGAGACTGATTAACAACTACAGGAAGCATTTGGTTGAAGTCATTGCAGCTAAAGGTGGCACAACCAGTTATTGAGTGTAAAGGGACAGTTACTTTTTCACACAGGGGAATTGGGTGTGGCAGAACTTTGTTAATTAAATAAATAAAATAAGTATACTTTTTTTTATTATTTGTAAACTCAGGTTCCCTTTATCTTATTAGGTTTTGGTTGAAGATCTGTATCAGTATCAAAAATATGCAAAAATTGAGAAAATCAGAAAGAGGAAAAACACTTTTTCACAGCATTGTAGAACCCTCTGTGGAAATGCTTCTACTTGGAACCAAAAGGGTTTTACCTGGAATCAAAAAAGGTTATTCAAAGGATTGTACTATGGGGACAGTCGAATAACCATTTTAGGTTCTACAGTAGACAGCACCTTTTTTCTAAGAGTTTATTCTAGTGCTGTATTGTGTTCTGCATTTTGTTACTTTACCTGTTTTATATCTACTCAACCTTACAGTAGGTTACTGTATGTAACATTTTCCCAGTTATCTCACGTTACATTCCACACTTTACATTGTTATTGTATTCACTTCCCTTCCCACCACTCTTCTCTCTCCATCCCCCGTTCCCCTTTCTCCCTCCTCTTCCTCGCCCTCTCCCCTCCATCCAGACCTGCTGAAGCAATCAGCACCGGCACGCATCGTCAACGTGTCATCCGTGAACCACTGGAGGGGCATGGTCGACTTCTCGCACTTCAAGGGCAAGAACCTGGACTACACTATGGACAGTGTGTACAACCACACCAAGCTGCACAACGTCATCTGCACCAACGAGCTGGCGCGAAGGCTACAAGGAACCGGTGGGTATGAAGGCCTGGGCCAGTATTAGTAGCATCTCAGAGTAGGAGTGTTGATGGCATCTGGTTTGGCTATTTGATTATCAAATTCTTGTTTAGAGCACATAGTAGCCATACCCTATTTTACCGCTGCTAAAACAACTGTATTAGTGGATGAGTAACATTTTACAATGAGCATAATTTCTGAGTGGTCTTGTAAGGGGGAATGTGGTGATGTAATTAAATGCACCAAACATATTCTGTGGGGTTGGAGATGGAGTTTCCCCATGTGTTAGACTTCCCATGAAATCAGATTCATGGTAAAGGAGGGACATGGATTTCTGGGTTTTTGTGTGGTTTATAATCTCTTCTGTGCGTGCGGGTGTGTCTCACAGGGGTGATCGCTAACTCCATCCACCCCGGGTTGGTGATGACAGAAGTGATGAGACACTATAACTTCATGGTTCGGTTCTTCTTCAACATGATCGGAATCTTCTTCTTCAAGGTGAACATTTTGAGTCATAACACCCTGGTGAAAGTCATTCATACAGTACGTTGTTTAACACTTTATTTTACCATCCTGTTTCAGCTGGTATTAAGAAACCATTTCTTGTACTTATGTTATGTAATAATTATAATTTTATACACTAGTTTCCAAATAACAAGTAAATAGTGTACTGTAAAATTAAGTGTAATCAATATTTTCTTTTTGTCTGAACTGAAAGTGCGAAAGGCTGGGATTCATTCAAAGGTGCAAGTCAGCGTTGCACACTGAACAAATGACAACACACCTTTTAAAGGCAATCTCCCTTCTTTTTGTGGATATCGCATTCAAGTGCAATGTGCTTGTCACGACTTCGACTGAAGTCGGTTCCCCTCCTCGTTCGGGCGGCATTCGGTGGTCAACGTCACTGGTCTTCTAATCATCACCGATCTACTTTTCATTTTCCATTTGTCTTGTCTTGTTTTTCACACACCTGGTTTGCATTCCCCATCATTATCTGTTGTGTATTTAACCCTCTGTTTTCCCCCATGTCCTTGTGTGTGATTGTTTATTGTTAAGTCGTTTCTTTCCGGCTGGTGCATTTCGTATATGCCTCGCCTGTTTTGCGTTTGGCATGTTTATTTGTATTTACGCGTTTTAGCGTTTTGCATGTATATTTGTTTGAGTCAAGGTTTTTGCTCACTCAGTACTGTTCTCCTGCGCCTGACTTTATGCACCAGCTACACAAGAGCCTGACAGAATCACACACCCGCCATGGAGTCAGCAGGAGCAGGTACCCCGGTGAGAGGAGTCGAGGAACGCGTCCAGGAACACTTGGCTATGTTACATCATCTCGGTGCCATGATGGATCGCGTTGTCCAGACCATGGACCGCTGGGAGAGAAAGGAAGTCTCCAGCGCCTCGACCAACGCAACCGGGGTTACCTCTACCCGTCCCGTCCGGATCCAGCTCCAGTGGGATGCGTCTCTCCCTTCCCAGGGAGTATGATGGGACGGCCGCACAGTGCCAGGGGTTCCTCCTACAACTGGACCTATACCTGGCTACCATTCACCCAGCTCCCTCAAGAAGGAAGAGAGTCTCTGCCCTCGTCTCCTGCCTCTCGGGGAGAGCTCTGGAGTGGGCCAACGCCGTGTGGGGAGAGGAAGACTCTGTGTTGGACCACTTTGAGGAGTTCACCCGTTACTTCCAGGCCATCTTTGACCATCCGCCCGAAGGTAAAGCGGCGGGGGAACAACTTTTTCATTTGAGGCAGGGGACGAGGAGTGCACAGGAGTTCGCCCTGGAGTTCCGGACTTTGGCCGCCAGAGCCGGATGGAACGACAGGGCCCTCATTGACCATTATCGATGCAGCCTGCGCGAGGACGTCCAACGGGAGTTGGCCTGCAGGGATGCCACCATTAACTTTGACCAACTAGTAGATCTGTCCATCCGGTTGGATAACCTGCTGGTTACCCGAGGACGTCCTGAGGGGGCGCTGTCGGTTCCATCTCCCAGTACTCCCGCTCCGGTGCCCATGGAGTTGGGAGGGGCTGCACGAAGGGAGGCTGGAGGAGGGGCCTTCACGTGCACCATCTGTGGCCACAGAGGATGCCGGTCGGTGCCGGGTTGCCGGTCGGTGCCGGGTTGGTCCTTCTGGGAATCGAGGCAGCAGGCAGGGCACTCTGGCATCACCCCAGGTGAGTAAGCACCACTCTCATCCAGAGTCTTCTGTTGTTCACCTGTTTGTACCTGTCTGTTTTCCTGAGTTTTCCCTGCATTCTCAGTATAAGGCGCTAGTCGATTCAGGTGCAGCTGGGAATTTTATTGACAAAGCGTTAGCACTTAGTTTAGGGATCCCCATACCTGTGGTTAGACCTTTCCCGGTTCACGCTCTGGAGTGTCGACCATTAGGGTCAGGGCTAATCAAGAAGGCCACCATCTCACTGTTCATGGAGACGCAGGGGGGTCACGAGGAGAGAATCAGTCTCTTTCTCATTGATTCTCCTGCGTTTCCCGTGGTACTAGGCCTTCCTTGGTTGGCGCATCATAACCCCACTATTTCCTGGCAACAGAGGGCTCTCACGGTGTGGTCGCAAGAGTGCTCGGGGGGGGTGTGTAGGAGTTTCTGTTGGTGCTACCACGGTGGAAAGTCCAGACCAGGTCTCCACCGTGCACATCCCCACAGAATATGCAGATTTGGCTCTCGCCTTCTGTAAAAGGAAGGCGACTCAATTACCACCCCATCGACGGGGGGATTGTGCGATAAATGTTCTGGTAGATGCACTTCCCAGGAGTCACGTGTATCCCCTGTCGCAAGAGGAGACGGCGGCTATGGAAACATATGTCTCCGAATCCCTGGGACAGGGGTACATTCGTCCCTCCACTTCACCTGCCTCCTCGAGTTTCTTTTTTGTGAAGAAGAAGGATGGAGGTCTGCACCCGTGCATTGACTATCGAGGTCTCAATCAAATTACGGTGAGGTACAGCTACCCGCTACCTCTTATCACCACGGCGATTGAGTCAATGCACGGGGCACGCCTCTTCACTAAACTGGACCTCAGGAGTGCGTACAACATGGTGCGTATCCGGGAGGGAGACGAGTGGAAAACAGCATTTACAGTGGGGCAAAAAAGTATTTAGTCAGCCACCAATTGTGCAAGTTCTCCAACTTAAAAAGATGAGAGAGGCCTGTAATTTTCATCATAGGTACACTTCAACTATGACAGACGAAATGAGAAAAAGAAATCCAGAAAATCACATTGTAGGATTTTTTATTTATTTATTTGCAAATTATGGTGGAAAATAA
>QNTS01003432.1:6101-59073 GCA_003317085.1 Hucho hucho | reverse complement strand
TGACCAAATACTTATTTTCCACCATAATTTGCAAATAAATTCATTAAAAATCCTACAATGTGATTTTCTGGATTTTCTTTCCTCATTTTGTCTGTCATAGTTGAAGTGTACCTATGATGAAAATTACAGGCCTCTCTCATCTTTTTAAGTGAGAGAACTTGCACAATTGGTGGCTGACTAAATACTTTTTTGCCCCACTGTAGGTCCACCTCAGGTCATTCTGAATACCTCGTCATGCCGTACGGGTTGATGAATGCTCCATCAGTCTTCCAATCTTTTGTAGACAAGATTTTCAGGGATCTGCACGGGCAGGGTGTAGTGGTGTATATTGATGACATTCTGATATACTCCGCTACACGCGCTGAGCATGTGTCCTTGGTGCACAAGGTACTTGGACGACTGTTGGAGCATGACCTGTACGTCAAGGCTGAGAAATGCCTGTTCTTTCAGCAGGCCGTCTCCTTCCTAGGGTATCGCATTTCCACATCAGGGGTGGATATGGAGAGTGATCGCATTGCAGCCGTGCGTAATTGGCCAACTCCCACCACGGTAAAGGAGGTGCAGCGATTTGTAGGGTTTGCCAATTACTACCGGAGATTTATCCAGGGTTTGGCCAGGTGCTCCCATTACCTCACTGCTGAAGGGGGGTCCTGTACGTCTGCAGTGGTCGGTTGAGGCGGACAGGGCTTTTGGGCAACTAAGAGCTCTGTTTACCTCGGCTCCCGTGCTGGCCCATCCGGATCCCTCTTTGGCATTCATAGTGGAAGTGGATGCATCCGAGGCTGGGATAAGAGCCGTGCTCTCTCAGCGTTCGGGTACGCCACCGAAGCTCCACCCCTGTGCCTTCTTCTCGAAGTTTCGCTACGCCGGGCTGAGCTTCTATGACGTGGGGGACCGGGAGCTGTTGGCTGTCGTAAAGGCTCTGAAGGCGTGGAGACATTGGCTTGAGGGGGCTCAACACCCTTTTCTCATGCGGACTGACCACCGCAATCTGGAATACAACCGGGCAGCGAGGAGACTGAACCCTCACCAGGCCAGGTGGGCCCTGTTTTTCACCCGTTTTGTGTTTACCCTTTCCTACAGACCAGGCTCCCAGAACGTGAAGGCAGACGCATTGTCTCGGCTGTATGACACAGAGGAGCGGCCCATGTATCCCATTCCCATACTCCCAGCCTCCTGCCTGGTGGCGCGGGTAGTGTGGGACGCGGACATTGAGCAGGCATTACGTGCAGAGCCCGCGCCTGTCCAGTGTCCCGCTGGGTGTCTGTACGTCCCGTCTGTTGTCTGTGACCGGTTGATCTATTGGGCCTACAGGTCACCCTCCTCTGATCATCCTGGGATTGGTCAGACAGTGCGCTGTTTGAGCGGGAGGTACTGGTGGCCTACCTTGGCTAAGGTCGTGAGGGTTTATGTTTCCTCCTGCTTGGTGTGCGCCCTGTGTAAGGCTCCTAGGCACCTGCCCAGAGGTAAATTACACCCCTTACCTGTTCCACAACGGCCTTGGTCGCACCTGTCGGTGGACTTTCTTACCGATCTCCCTTCCTCACAGGGTAACACCGCTATTCTGGTCGTTGTGGATCGGTTCTCTAAGTCCTGCCGTCTCCTCCCTCTGCCCGGTCTTCCTACGGCCCTACAGACTGTGGAGGCCTTGTTTACGCATGTCTTCCTGCACTACGGGTTGCCTGAGGATATAGTGTCTGATCGAGGTCCCCAGTTTACGTCTAGGGTTTGGAAGGCGTTCATGGAACGTCTGGGGGTCTCGATCAGCCTTACTTCGGGATTTCACCCCGAGAGTAATGGGCAGGTGGAGAGAGTAAACCAGTAAGTGGGCAGGTTTCTGCGGTCTTATTGCCGGGACCGGCCGGGGGAGTGGGCGGCATTCATGCCCTGGGCCGAGATGGCACAGAACTTGTTTCGCCACTCCTCCACTAACCTCTCTCCCTTTCAGTGTGTACTGGGGTACCAGCCGGTTCTGGTGTCTTGGCATCAGAGCCAGACTGAGGCTCCTCCGGTGGACGACTGGTTCAGGCATGCGGAGGAGACATGGGAAGCTACCCGTGTTCACCTTCAGAGGGCCGTGATGCGTCAAAAGGAGAACGCAGACGGTCACCGCAATGAGGCCAGGTCTGGCTCTCGACTCGAAACCTGCCCCTCCGCTTGCCCTGCCGGAAGCTGAGTCCGCGATTTGTAGGGCCATTTAAAGTCCTGAGAGTGAACGAGGTTTGTTATAGGTTACAGCTTCCCTCCGATTACCGTATTAACCCCTCGATTTATGTGTCTCTCCTCAGGCCGGTGGTGGCTGGCCCGCTCCAGGAGTCTGAGGTGCGGGAGGTTCCTCCGCCCCCTCTGGACATCGAGGGGGCCCCGGCGTACTCTGTTCGCTCCATACTGGATTCGAGGCGTCGGGCGAGGGGCCTTCAGTATCTCGTGAACTGGTAGGGGTACGGTCTGGAGGAGAGGTGCTGGGTTCCGGTCGAGGACATTTTGGACCCGTCAATGCTGCAGGAGTTCCATCGTCTTTGTCCGGATCGCCCTGCGCCTCGCCCTCCGGGTTGTCCCCGAGGCCGGTGTCGGTGCGCCGCTGGAGCCGCGCGTCAAGGGGGGGGGGGGGGGTACTGTCACAACCGAAGTTGGTGCCTCTCCTTGTTCCGGCGGCACTCGGCGGTCGGCGTTGCCGGTCTTCTAGCTATCATCGATCCATTTTTCATTTTCCGTTTGTTTTGTCTTGTCTTCCCACACACCTGGTTTCAATTCCATTCATTACATGTTGTGTATTTAACCCTTTGTTTCCCACATGCCCTTGTCCGGAATTGTTTGTTTTGTAAGTGCTTGTGCACTTTGTATATGTGCGACGGGTTATGTTACCCATTCATTCTATTTGTTCTGTTTTCCGGTTGGTTTTATTATTTAACTGCTCCATGTTGAAAACAGAGTTCTGCTCTCCTGCGCCTGACTTCTCTACCGCCAGTACGCACCACTTACATGTAGGTCTGGGCAGATGAAATGTAGTCGTTGTTTGTGTGCATCTGGAAGTTGATTATGTATCTGGTGTGAATAAAAAAAATTGAATGTTTTTTTTTTCTACAAAGAAAATAATAAATAAATACCTTTTAATATTATTTGGTTTTCTGAGAAGTATTTTAAATACTTTCAAATATTATTTTATTTTTCTGAGACCTGTATTTGAATATCAAAGAAAATAGTTGCCTTTTAGTTGAAACTCTATATAAGCTATATTCCACTACCTTGAGTATTTGAAAAATGTATTTTCAAATAAACTAATAAATACAATCATTTTCTGGCCTGGTCTGGTGGGGACCCAACACAACAGCAGCACAATACAGAATGAATTGAAAAAAACAAATCCACTCGAAAAACCAGCAGAACAACTGTAAACGCTACCACGTGTTGGTAATGAAAACCGCATTTATTTCTGTCTCTGGGCTCATGTGAACCATGACAGTGGAATTTGGACTGTTTTGGCTGTGTGTGTGTGTCATCCCACCTCGTAAGAACTGTGAGTTTGTCCAGAAAGAATTCTTAGGGCTCTATTCAATCTGTATTGCTGAATTGTTACAGACATATGCAGCATTTACCTTGAATGCAGTCTCCGCTAATGCGGGAACATTGAAATGTAATGGAAATCAAGTTGTAATGCTAAATTCAGCGATACAGATTGAATAGAGACCTTAAATCTAAAGACCGAATAAACCAGTGTGAAAAGGAGTCAAGTGGAGTAGAGTGTGCGCGCATCTGAAAAATTGAATTTCTAGCAGTTTCACAACTCCTTTTCACAGATTACCCTGAATCAACAAGGGGAATCTGTCAAAATTCAGAGTTTCTTTGTCGAAGTTGCAAATTAAGGAAGACTTATTTCCTGGCATTTGACTAGCATTTTTTTTCACTAAAACAAAGCACTGAGCTATTGACTGGCAGTTAATGTATTTACTAGCAGTGGCTGTCTCTTTTATTGTGGTTAGTGTGTGTGTACATGTCTTCTTAGGCCGGGATTCAATCTGATCCGTGTTAAAGTGCTTGACATTTCCAACTGCGCTGGCATCTGCAGCAATTCATGTGAATGGAGGAACACTGACTTTAAAATGTGTATAACTGACAGCGCGAACAGTTTGAATCCCGGCCCTACTGTATACCTAGCCTCACCCTCTCCCATCTCTGTCCACACAGTCTTCTGAGGAAGGGGCAGTGAGCACCATCTACTGTGCGGTTGCCGTGGAGATGGAGGGAATAACAGGGAAGTACTTTGACAGCGACTGTTCCCTGGTTCTCCCTGCTCCCCTGGCCCGAGACCCCGCCCTCGCAGTAAAGGTCTTTGAGTTCTGCGAGAGATTGACATCCAAGTTCTGAGAGAGCGAGAGTTTATCTTGAAGTGTTTTATTCAATATTAGACAAGTAAAATACAGTGTAAGGTTTTATAATCTGTGAAGGATACATATGACGTTTTTTTTAAGTGTTTATTTTTGCGTCTTCAGTGTTGTAGTAGAGTCACCTAACAGCTCAGACACACCAATAATGTTTGCCGTAGGTCATGTAATATTTTCAGTTGACTGTATTTTACTTCCCTGTGAGTAGGGACCTGCATTTTGGTTAATCATGTCATATGACCTGGAATTTTAACCTTTTATTTTAAGCCTTTTCCAGAAATGAGAAGTAGACCAAAAATGAAAGCAATTGTCTAAGGATGGTGCTGGACCATCAGAGATTTAAAAAGGGGACAGTTGTAATGTGTTGCTGCCATGTGTTGTCGTCGTCTTAGATCTCCATGTAGTGTTGTCTCTTGTCGCGATGTGTTTTTTGTCCTATATTATTTGATACATTTTTAATCCCAGCCCCTGCAGGTGGCCTTTTGGTAGGCCATCATTGTAAATAAGAATTTGTTCTTAACTGACTTGTCTAGTTAAATAAAATAAAATATAAAATGGTTAAAATTCAGGTGATGTGATTAACCAAAAGACAGGGCCCTAACTATGAGGTGTGTGTTAATCCGTGCCTGTGTGTGAAGAGGGAATTTTGTCAATAAATTTACTACCAGCAATGAGTGGTTGTTTCTTCACATTACATAGACACTGCCATCTAGAGGATGTGGTATGGAAGTGTGACACACGTATGGATACACAGCTTTTTCACAAGACAAGCAAAGCTCTATGGAAATGATAATTTTCCTTTATTCATATAATTTAAACGAACTGGTCAATTAGAGTAGATTGGCAGCTTTGATGTCTCCTGTGGTCTTCTGTCATTTGGCTGAGGAAGAGAAAGCACAAACATGTTACAGCCTCTCAATACCTTTAAGCACTGTACATGCTTTGTGTTTTTACCTACATTTGTTGCAGTAGTACAAAGTTTGTACATACGTTGCACACTATACATACACTGAGTGTACAAAACATTAGGAACACAAACTGGCCCGGTGTAAGCTAGGATCCCTTATAGTCACTTGTTAAATCCACTTCAATCAGTGTAGATGAGGAGACAGATTAAAGAAGGATTTTTAAACCTTGAGACAATGGAGACATGGATTGTGTATGTGTGCCATTCAGAGGGTGAATGGGAAAGACAAAAGATTGAAGTGCCTTTGAACAGGGTATGGTAGTAAGTGCCAGCCGGACCGGTTTGAGTGTGTCAAGAACTGCAAAGCTACTAGGATTTTCACACAACAGATTACTGTGTGTATCAAGAATGGTCCACTAACCAAAGGACATCCAGCCAACTGTGAGAAGCATTGGAGTCAACATGGGCCAGCATCCCTGTGGGACGCTTTTGACACCTTGTAGAGTCCATGGCCTGACGAATTAAGGCTGTTCTGAGGGATAAAGGGGGTACAACTCAATATTCTAAAGGTGTTCCTAATTACTTTTAGACTCTGTGTCTATATTAAAAGGTCAAAAGAAAATAAATTAAGTATTAAGACATTTAAGCTAGTCTAAAAAATGTGACGTTCCAACTTAGTTTTTTGTAACTACGCACGGTGGCTAGAGTTTGCACTTTTGGGACTATGCCATTGCTTCTGCCAGATTAGGACATTTTTGCAAAATTATCAAAAATAAAACCTGAAATATCACATTTACAGAAGTAGTCAGACACTTAACTGAGTACTTTTTGAAGCACCTTCGGCAGCGATTACAGCCTTGAGTCTTCTTGGGTATGACGCTACAAGCTTGGCACACCAGTATTTGGGGAGTTTCACCCATTCTTCTCGGAAGATCCAGATATGTTCAATTGGGTTCAAGTCCAGGCTCTGGCTGGGCCACTCAAGGACATTCACAGTCTTGTCCCGAAGCCACTCTTGAGTTGTCTTGGCTGTGTGCTTAGGGTCGTTGTCCTGTTGGAAGGTGAACCTTCGCCCCAGTCTGAGGTTCTGAGTGCTCTGGAACAGGTTTTCATCAAGGATCTCTCTGTACTTTGCTCCGTTCATCTTTCCCTCGGCCCTGATTAGTCTCCCAGTCCTGCCACTGCAAAAAATCCCCACACCATGATGCTGACACCACCATGCTTCCCCGCAGGGATGCAGGCAGGTTCTCTAGACGTGACACTTTGCATTCAGGCCAAAGAGTTCAATCTTGGTTTCATGAGAACAGAGGATCTTGTTTCTCATGGTCTGAGAGTCTTTAGGTGCCTTTTGGCAAACTCCAAGCGGGCTGGCATGTGCCTTTTACTGAGGAGTGTCTTCCGTCTGGTGGAGTACTGCAGAGATGGTTGTCCTTCTTGAAGGTTCTCCCATCTCCACAGAGGAACTCTAGAGCTCCATCAGAGTGACCATCTGGTTCTTGGTCACCTCCCTGAGCAAGGCTCTTCTCCCCCAATTGCTCAGTTTAGCCCGGTGGCCAGCTCTAGGAAGAATCTTGGTGATTCCAAACTTCTTCCATTTAAGAATGACGGAGGCCACTGTATTCTTGGGGACCTTCAATGCTGCAGAAATGTTTTGATACCCTTCCCCAAATCTGTGCCTCGACACAATCCTGTCTCAGAGATCTACTGACAATTCCATTGACCTCATGGCTTGGTTTTTGCTCTGACATGCACTGTCAACTGTGGGGCCTTATATAGACAGGTGTGTGCCTTTCCAAATCATGTCCAATCAATAGGATTTACCACAGGTGGACTCCAATCAAGTTGTAGAAACATCTCAGGTATTATCAATGGAAACAGGATGCACCTGAGCTCAATTTCAAGTCTCATAGCAAAGGGTCTGAATACTTACGTAAATAAGGTATTTCTGTTATCTAAAATCTAAAAACCTGTTTTTGATTTGTCATTATGGGGTACTGTGTGTAGATTGATAGAAAAATTATTTGATCAATTTTAGAATAATGCTGTAACATAACAAAATGTGGAAAAATGGAAAGGGGTATACCTAGTCAGTTGTACAACTGAATGCATTCAACTGAAATGTGTCTTTCGCATTTAACCCAAGCCCTCTGAATCAGGTCAAGGGGTCTGAATACTTTCTGAATGCACTGTATATACACTACCATTCAAAAGTTTGGGGTCCCATAGAAATGTTATTGTTTTCCATGAAAACATACATGAAATTAGTTGCAAAATTAATAGGAAATATAGTCAAGACGTTGACAAGGTTATAAATAATGATTTTGAATTTAAATAATAATTGTGTCCTTCAAACCTTCGTCAAAGAATCCTCCATTTGCAGAAATTACATCCCTGCAGACCTTTGGCATTCTAGTTTTCAATTTGTTGAGGTAATCTGAAGAGATTTCACCCCATGCTTCCTGAATCACCTCCCACAAGTTGGATTGGCTTGATAGGCACTTCTTACGTAACATACGGTCAAGCTGCTCCCACAACAGCTCAATAGGGTTGAGATCCGGTGACTGTGCTGGCCACTCCATTATAGACAGAATACCAGATTACTGCTTCTTCCCTAAATAGATCTTGCATCGTTTGGAGCTGTACTCTGGGTCATTGTCCTGTTGTAGGAGGAAATTGGCTCCAATTAAGCGTGGTCCACAGGGTATGGCATGGTGTTCAAAATGGAGTGATAGCCTTCCTTCTTCAAGATCCCTTTTACCCTGTACAAATGTCCCACTTTGCCAACACCAAAGCACCCCAGACCATCACATTGCCTCCACAATGCTTCACAGACGGCGTCAAGCACTTCTCCAGCATCTTTTCATTTTCTCTGCGTCTCACGAATGTTCTTCTTTGTGATCCGTACACCTCAAACTTTGATTCGTCTGTCCAAAACCCTTTTTTCAAATCTTCCTCTGTCCAGTGTCTGTCTTCTTTTGCCCATCTAAATATTTTATTTTTATTGGCCAGTCTGAGATATGGCTTTTTCTTTGCAACTCTGCCTAGAAGGCCAGCATCCCGGAGTCGCCTCTTCACTGTTGACGTTGAGACTGGTGTTTTGCGGGTACTATTTAATGAAGCTGCCAGTTGAGGACTTCTGAGGCGTCTGTTTCTCAAACTAGACACTCTAATGTACTTGTCCTCTTGCTCAGTTGTGCACCGGGGCCTCCCACTCCTCTTTCTATTCTGGTTAGAGTCAGTTTGCTCTGTTCTGTGAAGGGAGTAGTACACAGCGTTGTACGAGATCTTCAGTTTCTTGGCAATTTCTCACATGGAATAGCCTTAATTTCTCAGAACAAGAATAGACTGACACGTTTCAGAAGAAAGTCCTTTGTTTCTGGAGAGTTACCTGAGTTACAGTTTCTCCCTTTCCCCCTTTCCCCTGCTTTATGAGAAATAAAGAAACCTAAGTTTGCCCCACTGAAACTCTGCCCAGTGAGTGATTTGCTTCGACCTCCAGAGTTAAACCCTCTCAGTCTTGAGAGGGGAGGTTACAGCGTGTGTGTGTGTACCTGTGTGTATGTGGGGCGGGAGCAGCAGGAGCCTCATGTTGATGGGAGAGCCCCGCTGCACTCGGCTGGCCAGGTGCCTAAACAGGAACAGGATATGACATCACACATGGAGAAATAGATGGCAGTAGCAGTGGTGCCCTGTATTGTGGTGTAGGCCAGGTTACTGTAAAAGCACTGTGAAAACTGCTGATGTAAAAATAAAAGGCCATAAAAAATGTTTCTTCATTGTTGTGACCTAGATGAAGATCAGATACATTTTTATGACCAATTTATGTGTCACAACAGCTAGGAGTGGTAGGTGCGGAGTCAGGCGCAGAGAGCAGAGTAACAGGAAAACAACTTTGATGCGGTGTGCAAAATGTCCAACGCCAAAACACATAGGCGAACTATACAGAAGAGCGGCCCAAAACAGGACACCAAACTCATCAAGCGAACACATACACCAACAAACAGAAAACAAGCCCGCACAAAAGGAGGCGGGACTAACTGGCTTAAATAGCCCTAAGAACAAACACAAACAAGGAACAGGTGCAACCAATACAGAAAATCAACGGAAAAGAAAAAGAGGGTTGGTGGCAGCTTGTAGGCCTGTGACGACGACCGCCGAACGCCGCCCGAACAGGCAGAGGAGCCACCTTCGGTGGAAGTCGTGACATTATGCAGAAATCCAGGTATTTCCAAAGGGTTCATATACTTTTTCTTGCCACTGTATTTAGCAGATGTTATTGCAGGTGTAGCGAAATGATTGTTCTCCTAGCTCCAACAGTGCAGCAGTATCTAATGATTCACAAAAATACACACAAATCTAAAAGTAAAAGAACGGAATTAAGAAATATATAAATATTAGGACGAGCAATGTCGGAGTGGCATTGACAAAAATACAGTAGAATAGAATACAGTATATACACATGAAATTAGTATAGCAGTAAGTAAACATTATTAAAGTGACAAGTGGTCCATTATTAAAGTCACTGATTCCATGTCTATATATATAGGGCAGCAGCCTCTAAGTCGCACGGTTGAGTAACCGGGTGGTAGCCGACTAGAGATGGCTATTAAACAGTCTGATGGCCTTGAGATAGAAGCTGTTTATCAGTCTCTCGGTCCCAGCTTTGATGCATCTGTACTGACCTCGCCTTCTGGATGGTAGCGGGGTGAGCAGGCCGTGGCTCGGGTGGTTGATGTCCTTGATGATCTTTTTGTCCTTCTGTGACATCGGGTGCTGTAGGTGTCATGGAGGGCAGGTAGGGTGCCCCCCGGTGATGCGTTGGGCAGATGACACCACCCACTGGAGAGCCCTGCGGTTGCGGAAGGTGCAGGTGCAGTGCCAGGCGGTGATACAGCCCGACAGGATGCTCTCAATTGTGCATCTGTAAAGGTTTGTGAGGGTTTTAGGGGCCAAGACAAATTTCATCATCCTCCTGAGGTTGAAAAGGCACTGTTGCGCCTTATTCACCACACTGTCTGTGTGGGTGGACCATTTCAGATTGTCAGTGATGTGTACGCCGAGGAACTTGAAGCTTTTCACCTTCTCCTCTGCAGTCCCGTCGATGTGGAGAGGGGCGTGCGCCCTCTGCTGATTCCTGAAGTCCTCGATCAGCTCCTTTATTTTTTGATGCTAAGGGAGAGGTTATTTTCCTAGCACCACTCCGCCAGGGTCCTCACATGTAGGCTGTCTGGTCATTGTTGGTTATCAGGCCTACTACTGTTGTGTCGTCTGCAAACTTGATGATTGAGTTGGAGGAGTGCATGCCCACGCAGTCATGGGTGAACAGGGAGTACAGGAGGGGGCTGAGCATGCACTCTTGTGGGGCCCCTGTGTTGAGGATCAGCAAAGTGGAGGTGTTGTTTCCTACCTTCACCACCTGGGGGGCGGCCCGTCAGGAAGTCCAGGACCCAATTGCACAGGGCGGGGGTTCCGACCCAGGGCCACAAGCTTAATGATGAGCTTGGAGGGTACTATGGTGTTGAAGGCTGAGCTATAGTCAATGAACAGCATTCTTACATAGGTATATCTCTTGTCCAAATGGGATATGGCAGTGTGCAGTGCGATGGCGATTGCATCTTCTGTGGATCTATTGGAGTGGTGTGCAAATTGAAATGGGTCTAGGGTGTCAGGTAAGGTAGAGGTGATATGATCCTTAACTAGCCTCTCAAAGCACTTCACGATGACAGAAGCGAGTGCTACGGGGCGGTAGTCCTTTAGTTCAGTTACCTTTGCTTTCTTGGATACAGGAACAATGGTGGACATCTTGAAGCAAGTGGGGACAGAAGTCTGGGATAGAGAGATTGAATATGTCCGTATACACTCCAGCCAGCTGGTCTGCACATACTCTGAGGACGCGGCTAGGGGTGCTGTCTGGGCCGACAGCCTTGCGAGGGTTAACACGCTTAAACGTCTTACTCACGTTGGCCACGGAGAACGAGAGCCCACAGTCCTTGGGAGCGGGCCGCGTCGGTGGCAGTGTGTTATCCTCAAAGTGGGCGGAGAAGGTGTTTAGCTTGTCCCGGAGCAAGACATCAGTGTCCGCGACGTGGCTGGTTTTCCCTTTATAATCCGTGATTGTACTGACGTTTTGCGTGTTTGATTGCCTTACAGAGGGAATAACTACACTGTTTGTATTCAAGCATATTCCCAGTCACCTTGTCATGGTTAAATGCGGTTGTTCGCACTTTCAGTTTTACGCGAATGCTGCCATCTCTCCACGGTTTCTGGTTTGGGTAGGTTTTAATTGAAATTACGGATTGCCTCTTATCCGCTTGTCGTCCCTTTATGCCATAGTTGTACATCTCAATTGTCATTAGAAACCACATTTGTTTAAGCAAGTCAGCGATATCAGCTATGTTTTTTTTAAAGGCAGTAAATGAGGCTGAATGAACTGTTTCGCTGCTAGACAAGGCTCAGCTGATAGCCAGGTGTAGTGGTGGTAAGATGTCGGGACTGCTTTTGGGACAGCTTTATGTAGGCCCTAACAGTTTGTCACCGTCATCGTGCAATTCATTTATTGTTTAGTGTTGTGTTGTGTAATGACTTTGCTGGCATGCATCCTATTTTTTGGGCCCCACAAAGATCTACATGCATGTAGCCTATATGAAATTATGCTTGCTTTTTACATTCACATTTTCATGTTAATTTAAATACTTTTCATTCAAATTCATATGGTTTGGTTTCAATATATAAAAACCAATTAGTAGGTCCAGGTAGTCACAAAAATAGATGGGTGTTGGTTAAATACTGATTTTAATGAATGGAGCCAATTTGGAGCTCAACTCCGCTCACTTGCTCTGCTGCCTACATGCCTACCTATACCTGCCTGAACCCCTCCCATCTCTCTCTCTCTCCCTCGCTTGCTCTTTCTTTGCCGTGAAAGATGCGAGAGTTTGTGTTCTCGAAATAGACTATGGAAAATAGTCGACGGGCAAGGAGTCAAGGAATCTATTCTTTTGGAGTTGACTCCCCACCACTAATCTTACCACACCGGTATCAAACGTAACATCACTACTGTTTGAAGCTGGTGTACAAAACCGAAAGTAAAAGATGCAAACACGAAATTTAAGAACAGGACGGTATAGAAATACCGCACATGGTACAGATGTACGGCGTAGACTTGCTTCAATGAGAATGACCAAACTAATTTAGTGATGGGCAATTCGGCTCTTTTCAGTGAGCCGGCTCGTTCGGCTCAGCTCACCAAAAAGAGACGTCTCTTTTTGCTCCCAAACGGCTCTTAAAAAATTTTTTTTGTATTTTTTCAAGTCAAACAGTTTGGGATAGTTTGACTATGATTGGTGTTAAAACAATTCTAATTAAATGAAATCATACTCTACCTTAACCACAATGTATTTATCAATGCATTGGTTTGTTGTGAAAATAATGCTTTTAAACATTTGCATTTAAAGTATAACTTGTTAAAGTATATAAACAAAGTGCATAGAAATCTAACCATTCAAAACGAATACAATCTGAACAGCATAATAGAATATTGCACCATATCGAATAAAAATAAATAACAATGTGCAAAACTGCAGCATCCCACAACAAACATTAAACTGGTCCCTCTTTTCTCTCTCTTCTGTATTGCCATGTTATAACCAACAGCACACAGCAATGCTGACCATATGTTGCTTTTATGAGAGATTTGCAGAGTGTCCCTGTCATGACTTTAGTAAGCGGTGGGTAGACAGAGGCCTTGTTCTTCCACCAGCTCAGAGGATCTTCAGGGGCTCCTCCAAATAGGATCGGACCTCCATTATGGCATCTGCTGAGGGATTCCTTCGTGCTGCATCCTCAGTTGCTCTCTCGTTAAACAGCATCCAAACAGCAGACGTCTGTGGCACTACTGCTGGTGCTTCTGCTCCATCTGATCCCTCTTCTTCCTGTTACCCTGGTGCCTGAGCCAGCTGACTGCTGGGGCTGTCCCTCACTGCTGCTGAGGTTATTATTTGAAGAGCCTCAACAATCGCTCTGGCATCACTGAAGGCTAACTTCTTAAACCTGGGGTCAAGTGCAGCGGTTTCTGATAGCACGTGATTATATTCCATTCTGTGGAACTTTCTGTCCATTGATGAACGTAGGGTGTCCATCAACTCTGTCACATGTCCTGTGGTTACCTCCCATTCCTCATGGGTCAGAGCATCAACAGGTGCATTGACAATGGCCAGGGTAGAGATGATGGCATCCTTTGACAGGAAACAGCTTCAACATATAAAATGTTGAATTCCACCTTATAGTGCAGTCTTGTTTAGGCCTCAGCTCAGGCGTCCCCATCTGGCGTTGTGTAGACTTTAGTTTTTCAGCACCTACTGTGCTCCTGTGGAAGTATTCCACAGCTGCTTTCACTTTGTCCACAGTGGGCTTCTTCACCGTCAGAGCATCTCTAACAATCAGGTTGATTGTGTGGGCAAGACATGGATGATGGGTCCATTTTGAAATGTTCATGGCTTTGGTTATGTTAGCTGCATTGTCACTAACACAACAGACCACTTTTCCATCTATTAGACTATTGCTATAATTTCTAAAACCTCTGTCCTTCACGATTGAAAATGGCTGGAAATCGGTGGCAATCATTTTAGCCAATGCAATATTAATTTGGCCTTGTTTTGCTACAGACATAGATTTTGGCATAAACTGGTCCATAGAAGACTGCGTTGCCGTGGGTCGCGGAGTAGGCCTACTTGATTGAGTGCTGGCTCCCCTACTATCACTAGCAGGCCCGCCCGCCAGTTTCTCGAAGCTCCGCTACAGCTAGCTTCACAGTTGGGTGCACAGTTCAGCATATGCCGGTGTAGGTTGTGAGTAGAACCGGCTTCATATGAGATTTTGTTTTGGTAAATTCTACACTGTGCTCCAATATTGTCTACATTATTTAAATGCTACTGTGCTTCCGACTCATTTCCCAGCTGTTGTTTTCACAGCTGTCCTTCCTCTCTCTCCTCGGCTGCTAAGTGTGTGACTGAGTGAGTTGGCTCGGCCCTCCCTCACGCAGCTTTGCTTCATTGGTTAACAATGCGTGTCTGATTGACAGGAACAACAAGTGAGGCTGTTAGTCTGAGCAGACAGTCAGAACGAATGTGTGGCCTATATTATTTTATTTCTTTTTTCGTTCTTTGAATTAGTTAATTCTATTCATTTAAATGTTTCGATTATTCATATCTTTATTTTTTTTTGAAATTATAAATAGATTCGGCTCTTCTGATATGCGAGCCGGCTCCCAATGTTCACCTACAAGAGCCGGCTCTTCTCCATCACTACATCAATAACACACATTGGTCGGGCCGCCCAAAACGTGCATGTATTCAAGCAGTCGTAATGTATATCCGCCTTCGTTGTTTAATTTCAAATATTTATTTAACAAGCTGTTCACGTATTGGTGAGTTATTGTTTTCTTATTTAAAACTGAACAAAAAAAAATCTATATAAAGACTCACTAGGCTACCTTTTGTTTTTGGAAAATAAGTTGTGGGCACATTCTTCTAAAATGGCGGGTGGACTGGAAAGTTATCCTTATTTTATGAAGCACGTATCACTGACGTCGAAATAATGTAGTAATACCTCAATTATGTAAGTAGAAGTGCCCCGAAAAAATTAAGTAGAAAATGTAAAGCTGTTATCTGATTTGACAGACTCATTTGACCAACCAACCTACTGACTGGTCCCTTACAACAAAGATTGCAGGAGCTGCAGTAAAAATACCGTAACTGCAGTCGACTGTGATAATTTGGACGCAGTAATTGCAGAATAACTGCAGTTATACTGCACTCTTACTGCAGTAACACTACAAAATGTTTTTTAAAAAAAAGCGGTGTTATTTTGGACGCAGTATTTGCTGCTAACTTAGACTCTGACTGCAATCTTTTTTCGTAGGGGGTACAATAACACTACTAGTTAACAAACTCTCTGCCAAGAAGAGATGTGAGCCATAAAAAACTATTTCCTCAAAAAATAAGCGAAAATAGGTTAAACTAGAACAGACATAAGTAAATGTTGCATAACAACAAGCAACCCACATGACACAACCCAAAATATTTAATATCCGCCTGGTATAGCTTGTGACGTTCTTAGCATGTACATAGGTTTTAGGGTACACCCTGAGCAAATACCTGTCTCAGGTGAAACGTTTAACTAATTTTAACTAATATTTAACCAGACCTACAGTATTCCGTAAGATATTCAAAGATAATACAGCTCTGCATTCTATGTACTATAACTCTCAAGAGGCGTCAACCTGACAAATAGTCAAAGGTCCGTTTTTGCACAGATAAAAAGGGATAGTTCAGATGCCCTGAAGCGAAATGTACTGGATGTCAAAACAAGCAATGCAATGTTAAGGCAATCGACTAAATCAAATTGATGGCCTTGACATTACTGTGTTTGTTTTCAACTAAATCAAACCGATGGCTAGGATATTACTGTGTTTGTTTCAGCTTGTCACCATGGCACAGTCCTTTCCTGACCTCTTGGATGAACTGGAGCAAGATCAAAAGAGTTTCAGCAATGATCAGGTGCTGGAGCGAGAGAGGCGGATGAAAAGGAGGTGGGTTGTTGTACTCTGATGATACACCCACTGGAGAAGAGAATAACTGCATTTATACAAAAAATAAAAATCTCACAATACACTATAATTACATCTGACTAACCAAAATAGAAAGAGGCACACAAACACACATATAATTGTCTCTCTCTCACCCCCTCTATTATTCTCTGCAGTGAGTTGAGGGCTGGTCTAGTCTGTCCAGTGTGTGAGCAGGGGCTGAGAGACCCAGTTTTGTTTAACTGTGGACACAGTGTGCAGACAGTGCATCAGCAGCTTCAGGGACCAGCCTGGTTCATCAGGAGACCCTGCCTGTCCTCAGTGTGGAAAGAGACCCAGAACAACTCCTGAATGGAACCAACAGCAATCTGTTAGACAACATGAGAGTAAGACGGCTTTTTTATATCTACATTTTACTTTGTGTAAGCACATCTACAGTTAACTGACGCAAAGTACAGAATCCAAGAAAACACAGGTTTGGAATAGGATCAGGTTGGGATTTTGTTTAAATTCCAGCCACTGTTTGTAGTCTGAGACAGCGTTTCCTACATCCAGGCCTTGAGTACTCCCAACAGCACACATTTTTGTTGTAGCCCCAGACAAGCCCACCTGATTTGGCCCCCCGAGTGGCGCAGTGGTCTAAGGCACTGCATTGCAGTGCTAGCTGTGCCACTAGAGATTCTGGGTTAGAGTCCAGACTCTGTCGCAGCCACGACTGGGAGAACCATGGGGCGGCATACAATTGGCCCAGCAGGGAGGGTTTGGGCGGCTGGGGTGTAGTGATGGGTCGTTCTCCAAAGGCCTTATTTTCTTTTTCATAATATATTTTGTTAGTATTTAAAATTAAGAACCCATCGTGGTAGTACTTTATAATAACACCTGGTAATAAAACATTTATAATGGATTAGTTAATAGTTTATTCATAATTTATTAAGCATTATTCCTACATGCATACATTTTTGTAAGATATTCATAAACAGTATTTTATCAACACTTAAATGATTTTTTCATGATTAATAAGATTCATTTTAAAGTGTTTGATAATTGTATTTTCATACTTTCTAAATAATTTATTGACCAGATGTAAATGACTTGTTTTTCAATTACAAACCATAGCTAGCTAAAGTAGGACAGCGTGGAGTAGCTAAATTAGTTATTTGAGTGAATTCGGAAAAAGTGGGACACTTATTGCATCTTTCTTTTGTAACCTTATCAGACATTTATCCGACATATTAGCTCAACACAAATCCTAAAATGCTTCCTAATCACAAAAAATTTAATTGAATTGTCATTGGGGTACAATTAGGACTATGATAATGGTGTCCCAGCTTATCTAACCTGCTGTCCCAGTCTACCAAATGCGATCTGAAAATAGGGTTTTGACTCAGTGTACACAAATGGGTGTGTCATGCCTCCTGGGAATATGATATAAAAAAATGTGTGTGTGTGTGTGTGTGTGTGATTAGGAAACATCTTTAGGATTTCGGGAAATGTTTAATGTGTTGGGCTAATAACCTGAAGAGGTTACAGAAGACAGAAATGTCCAACATATTCCGAATTCACTAATGATTAATGAGTGTGTTTATAAATATTTATCATCAAAACGTACTAATACATACTGCAATTGATGATTAATAGGGTTACTTACAAAGCATTTGCTAATCATTAGTTAAGTCTTTTGCAGGCAATGATCTAAAGTGAGGACTATCTGTACCTTATAAAACCCGTTACTCCCCTAAGGCTGGCCATGCCATAAGTAGCCATTCCAGCAGTAGCTGATGCTCCACAAAGGGCTCAAAAGGACCTTAAATATGCCTCGCTTATCAACAGTAAAAGAATACGGACACAACACAGAGGGCGCGGAAGATACATTTCAGTTGAAGGCATTCAGTTGTACAACTAACTAGGTATCCCCCTATCCCTTTCTATTTTCGGCTGGCGCTAAGGAGGCGCAAGTGTTAAACGCACGTTAGTTTACAATTTTGTCATGTAAAACTGGTGCACTAGCATTTTCCACCCCTTATGCCAGGTTCGGCACTGAACCGTTCGGAAAAAACCCTCCGTTGTCTTAGGCCTAATATTATATGAATATTATATTATATATATTATACGCCCCCGGGGAGAAATGATGGTGCCTGTAACTGTATTTAGACATAGCCAATTTTAAAACAAGTTGTCTCATTTTATTAGAATTTGAGTCTAACTATTATCTCTGTCTTTTTAGGTCTTATCAATATTGAATGTATTCTTGCTCATTGATAACGTTTGGCATTTTCATGGCTCAGACCCAAAAATATTTTTACAGTAGGCCTATATCAGAGGAGGCTGGCGGGAGGAGCTATAGGAGGATGGGCTCATTGTAATGGCTGGAATGGAATGGATGGAATTAAACACATCGTTCCATTAATTCCATTCCAGCTAATAAAATGAGCCCTTCCTCCTATAGCTCCTACCACCAGCCTCCTCTAGTGCAAGTGCTATGTTTAACTATATATTTCCAAATTGAAGCCATGCAATTACTTAACAATGTGGACTCCAAACATGTTCAACATATTTAGCAAATATGGGATAGGCCTACATTTTATTTCTGTAGGCTATTTAACAAACTAGGCTATAATGGACAAACATTGGATTTGATTCCAAGGCAATATGTCAAAGACTTTAAATACACAACTTGAAGCAACCACATATTTAGCCGTGAAGCACGTTCTGATTGACCAGTGAGGGGCCAAGCCTTGACACACCTACAACTTGTTTATTCATCAAAACCCAGCCCTTGGGCGCCACCGCCAGCTACTGTGACCATAATTTTGGTTGTGAAAATAGCAAAAATATTAATGACACCTCCCCCAAACCTATAGCTCATAAAATTACCATTGCGTTAGGTTTGTTAAAATAGAGTCCGAATGTTAAAGGAAATATTAACATTTTATTTACGTTTTCCAGATGTAGCAAAGAAAACACGTTTTCTATATATATATATATATGTTTTCCAGATGTAGCAAAGAAAACACGTTTTCTATATATATATATATATATTTTTTATTTTTTTTAACTAGGCAAGTCAGTTAAGAACAAGTTCTTATTTTCAATGACAGCCTAGGAACAGTGGGTTAACTGCCTTGTTCAGGGGCAGAACGACAGATTTTTAATTTTTACCTTGTCAGCTCGGGGATTCGATCTTGCAACCTCTCGGTTACTAGTCCAACACTAACCACTAAGCTACCTTCCGCTTTAACATTCTGTGTTGTGTCCGTATTGTTTTACTGTTGATAAATGTGGCATGTTTTAGGTCATTTTGAGCCCTTGGTTTCAGGTGCTGCTAGAAACCATATAAATTATTTTATTATTCATGAATAAATCATTTATAACAGTATTTATGAATTGATCAAATACAGTTTATGAATAGCTTACTAAAATTTTTAAATGTAGGAATAGCTTCATTAATGATGAATAAACTATTTACTAATCCATCATAAATGTTTTATTACCAGGTGTTATCATAAAGTGCTACCTTTGTCATGGGTTTGTGTGTGTGCAATTGTGGTTAAAACGCTCTCCCTTCCTCGCTCTCCCGCTCTCTACAGTGAGTTGGGGGTCATCCATAATGCCAGCCCTCAGTGTCCGGAGACCTAAAACACATCCTTTCTGAAGCGCACTACCACACAAACTTGGAGGACGCTTTATGGTGTTTCTCCCACATGCACTCATAATGCATTTAAATTAGTAAAAAGTAGAAACTTAAATTGAAGAAAATGTTTGTGTTGAAGATGACAACTATTTAAACAAGAAAGAAATTTCAGTGAACATTTTACCTTGTAGAGTAGCTAAGTATTTAGTTTGATGATTGTGATAAGTGTAAAGTACTAGATTGAGGGCGACATTTTCATAGTGCAAAACTTGTGCAGATTGCAGAACTCATTCATCTTATTGTAATCTGGCAGCGTGATTTCATTTGAAACAGTTAAAAAAATTGCCTTTGTAAAGAGGCGAATATTTGTGCATTGCTCAGTTTACTAAACTCTAGTTAAATAATCGCCTCTTTCTAATGCACATTGTTAAAGAAACGTTCAATATAGGGCCATCTGTGGCAATAGGAAATGTGCTACCATGGTTTTATACAAAGCCATATGTTAATCTTAGCCAGATCAAAGAAAAGAAACAGTGGTTTGAAGATAGTATAGGAACAGTAGTGGATCAATATATTGGTAACCAGTTTTATTCTTGCTTGGCAGTGTACACAGATGGTTCAAAGTATTCCATGAATGGGAAGACGGGAGCGGGTGTATTTATTCCTGAGTTCAATGTTAATTCATGCAACAAATTATTTATCTGTATCTGCAAAAGAAATGGTTGCTATAATTGTTGGATTGCAATGGCTAGAGGAGGTGCAACCAAGAAGAATAGTAATTTGTTCAGGTTCTACATCAGTTTTGTGCAGTCTAAGGTCTGGGAAATTGGAACGTGAGGATTTCTGGATAGAAATGATGACGATGTTAGGGTTAACAAGAAATGCGATAGAGGTTCAGTTTTGTTGGATTCCTGCTCATACAGGAGTCAATGGAAATTATATAGTATATAAAATAGCAAAGAAAGCAGTGGAAAATTATTTTGTGGATATAGGCCTACAGGTGCAATTAGGGAGAGGATAGTAAAACATTCATATCAAACACTGTTGGATTGCTGTCAGAGGCAATGGGATGCAAGTAGTAAAGGGGAAACAGTTTAATAGAACAAGGAAATCTGTACGAGAGATAATGTAATGGGAACAGAAAAGAGGACGTTATGTTGTCTAGGATGAGATTAGGACATGGTATTGAATTATTCTTTGAAATTGATAAGGAACCATAGTACTGGTATGTGAGATGGGTGTATGGTAAAAGAAACAGTTGAACATGTAAGTATTATGTTGTGAATTATATGATGTAGAGAGTTCGCTAGGGTCAGAGGGGTTGGGCGAGGATGGGATTTTGGTGGGGGGATGGAAGTAGTAAGGCTTGTTGGTCTTTATTTGATTTGGTTAGAAACACAGGGTTAGATAAGAGAATATAGATGTATAGGGAGGCTGTGACCGGTCTCACACTCCAGTACAGTAGGTGGCGGTGTATGCACCTTTCAGTTGGCTGCGATCCTCCAATACAATTTAAAGAAGAAACGTTTCAAAGTAAATCACAGGGCAATATTAAAACGAGGTTAACATTATTCTTTGCACAATGCTTTTGCACTACGGAAATGTCACCCCGAAAAGTTTTATCTTTATTTATTTTGGGATTTTATATTCCTTTTCCTTGCAGTGGATGATGTGATGCAGAGAGTTAAAGAGGAGCACAAAGTCCGTCTGAAGGAGAAGTTTCAATTTGTTTTCAAGGGAGAAACAGACTATGAAACTCCTCTCGAACGGGTCTACACCAAGCTCTATATCACAGGGGGAGAAAGTCAAGGGGTGAATGATGAACATGAAGTGTGGCAGATTGAGAAAAGATCCAGGAGGAAAAAAGCAACAGACACTCCAATCAACTGCAATGACATCTTCAAACCCTTACCTGGACAAAGACTCATCAGAACAGTAATGACCAAAGGCATCGCTGGAATCGGAAAAACGGTCTCTGTGCATATGTTCATCCTAGACTGGGCAGAAGGAAAAGCCAATCAGCATGTGGATTTCGTCTTTGTTCATCCTTTCCGTGAGCTGAATTTGATCAAAGATGACCAATACAGTCTTTCTGAACTTATGAATGACTTCCACCCTGAACTTAGAAGACACATACATTTGCTGCTTGTAAAGTTCTGTTAATCTGTGATGGTCTGGATGAAAGCCAACTTGAATTGGATTTCCATAAAAACAAGAGGTTGACTGATGTTACAAAGACATCATCAGTGGATGTGTTGCTTACAAACATTATCAAGGGGAATCTGCTTCCCAAAGCTCTCCTCTGGATAACATCACGACCAGCAGCAGCCAATCAGATTCCCCGTAAGTGCATCAACCAGGTGACAGAAGTACGGGGTTTCAATGACCCACAGAAAGAGGAATATTTCAGGAAAAGAATAAGTGATGAGAACCTTGCCAGCAGAATAATCTCACACCTTACAACATCAAGGAGTTGCTACATCATGTGCCACATACCAGTCTTCTGTTGGATTTCTGCCCAAGTCCTTGTACAAATGATGATGACAAATGAGATTGGAGATATCCCTACAACTCTGACTGAGATGTACACTCACTTTTTACTCATTCAGACAAACCTGGTAAATGAAAAGTATTGGGCGAAATGAGACAGATGCACGGAAGATCTTGGAATCAAGTAAAGACTTCATTCTAAAACTGGGGAGGTTAGCATTTGAGCACCTGAACAAAGGCAATCTCATGTTCTACGAGAAGGACCTGAATGAGTATGGCATTGATGTCAGTGAAGCTGCAGTGCACTGTGGGTTGTGCACAGAAATCTTTAAAGAAGAGTCTGTTGTACAAAAAGAAGGTCTATTGCTTTGTGCATCTGAGTATCCAGGAGTTCTTTGCTGCTCTGTATGTGTTCCACTGCTGTGTGACCAAGAACGTCAAGGAGCTGGAGCCTTTCCTGAAAAATGAGCCAAAAGAATGCCCCTTGGATGAGTATCCCTTGCACGGGCTTCTGCAGATGATAGTTGTTAAAGCCTTGCAGAGTAAGAATGGACACCTGGACCTGTTTCTCCGATTCCTTGTTGGCATCTCACTGGAGGCTACTCAGAAACAAGGCCTTACAAGGCCTCCTGCCACAAAGTGAGAATGGCTCTGAATCTGAGAAAATGCAAAAATATTTTCGGGATCAGGATGTTTTATTAGGAGATTACTCACCCGAAAGATTCATCAACCTTCTCCAATGCTTGACTGAGATGAAAGACAATTCAGTACAAGAAGACATTCTAAAGTACCTTAAGTCAGAAAATCGAGCAGAAATAGAACTGTCGGCTCCTCATTGCTCAGCACTGGCTTATATGCTTCAAATGACAGAGGAGGTGCTGGATGAGTTGGTATAAATACATACAACACAGGTATCACAGGTCATCTGAGACTGCTTCCAGTTGTGAGAAACTGCAGAAAGGAAATTCAAGTATTAATGCAGAATTCACACATACCACATCATTATAAATAAGTATTATCCAATTTTTATGATATGCAACTTGTTCAGATTTGTATTATCATAAATTGACATTTTTGCAGTGCTGAGGGCCTTTTTTTTATACCTTTTGAAATTAGGAGCACTGGGATTTCATTTCTCAATGGCTTACCTGGAAAATCCAAATAATTCACAATACAGTGGTTAAGAGACCCTGACGTAACATAACATCACCGGTTATATGAGTTGTATTTTCTCTATTGTTGCAGATTTTCTGGCATTGTACTCAGAAGTCAGTGCTTTGAATTACTGGCCTCCATTCTCCAGTTTGCAGACTCACCCCTGAGAGACCTGGACCTGAGTAATATTGCATTTCATGACAAAGATGTTATTCTTTGCTGGATTGAAACCTCCACACTGTAAACTGGAAACACTAAGGTCAGTTATTTTGGAGAGGTCCAGATAGGATATCATGTTAACAACCCAAAGAGTGACTCTAACAAACTGTTCAACAAAGTTCCAAATTGTCACCCTGAGAGCATGTTTTGAGAAATCAAACAGTATTGGGTACAGACAGTAATGAAAGAATGTCATTAAATGTGTACATGCTTTGTGTTCATGTTCACTTCACACAGATGCTTTCTTTGCTGAAAGAGATTCTTCAAACAAAGTAAGAGTAAGACAACCTGTTTTAATCACTTGATGTCTCTTTCTTTGTAGACTCTCAAGCTGTAAATTCACAGAAACGTCTTGTACATCTTTGATTACTGCTCTAATGCCAGTGAGCTCACCACCTACAGACGCAATCTGTAAGTTTAATTTTGTGTCGAAAGTATTGCCTGATGCATGCCTTGTGAACTGTGCAATGGTTGGCATAAATTGGCCTTTGTTTGCTTTTTGTGTCGTCGTGTAAGTTTAGTTTTCATCCTTAATCATTTTTGTATTTTATTGTATTACCACAGGGGGCACAGAAGTTCCCGGTTGGGCCTTAAAACACCTGGACCTGAGTTTCAACAGACTGAATGATTCAGGTGTTGTGTTGCTCTCTGCTAGGCTGGAGGATCCACACGGTAAACTGGAGAAACTGAGGTCTGAAGAATGATTGTGATTTTGTTAACCTGTTAATATCTTGTTATGTCATGTGTTATGTCTTTATGTATCTTCGTTTCCCATTTAGGATGAGTTGGTGTTTTCTGACAGAAACATGTTGTTACACGTTGGGCTCAGTTCTCGGCTCAAACTCCTCTCCCCTGAGAGAGCTGGACGTAAGTAACAATGACCTGCAGGATTCAGGAATGAAGATGCTCTCTGCTGGACTGGGAAATCCACACTGTAAACTGGAGATACTGAGGTGGGAAATACATGGGGACAAATGGAGAGATGCCTACATTAATAGAAATATAATATTCACAATAACACTTTTTTTAAACTTGTGTTATATACAGTGCTTTCGGAAAGTATTCAGACCTCTTGACTTTGTTACAGCCTAAAAATCCTCAGCAATCTACACACACTACCCCATAATGAAAAGGCGAAAACCGGTTTTTAGAACAGGTTTTAAAAAAAAAACAGATACCTTATTTACATAAGTATTCAGACCCTTTGCTATGAGACTCGAAATTGAGCTCAAGTGCATCCTGTTTCCATTGATCCTTGAGATGTTTCTACGACTTGATTGGAGTCCACCTTTGGTAAATTCAATTGATTGGACATGATTTGGAAAGGCACACACCTGTCTATTTAAGGTCCCACAGTTGACAGTGCATGTCAGAGCAAAAACCAAGCCATGAGATCGAAGGAATTGTCTGTAGAGCTCCAAGACAAGATTGTGTCGAGGCACAGATCTGGGGAAGGGTACCAAAAAATGTCTGCAGCATTGAAGGTCCCCAAGAACACAGTGGCCTCCGTCATTCTTAAATGGAAGAAGTTTGTTATCACCAAGATTCTTTCTAGAGCTGGCTGCCTGGCCAAACTGAGCAAAATGGGGAGAAGGGCCTTGGTTAGGGAGGTGACCAGAACCAGATGGTCACTCTGACAGAGCTCTAGAGTTCCTCTGTGGAGATGGGAGAACCTTCCAGAAGGACAACCATCTCTGCTGCACTCCACCATTGAGGCCTTTATGGTAGAGTGGCCAGACGGAAGCCACTCCTCAGTAAAAGGCACATGAAAGCCCGCTTGGAGTTTGGCAAAAGACACCTAAAGGCTCTCAGACCATGAGAAACAAGATTCTCTGGTCTGATAAAACCAAGATTGAACTCTTTGGCCTGAATGCCAAGTGTCACGTTTGGAAGAAATCTGGCACCATCCTTACGGTGAAGCATGGTGGTGGCAGCAACATGCTGTGGGGATGTTTTTCAGCGGCATGGACTGGGAGACTAGTCAGGATCGAGGCAAAGATGAACTGAGCAAAGTACAGAGAGATCCTTGATGAAAGCCTGCTCCAGAGCGCTCAGGATCTCAGACTGGAGTGAAGGTTCACCTTCCAACAGGACAACGACCCTAAGCACACAGCCAAGACAGCGCAGGAGTGGCTTCGGGACAAGTCTCTGAATGTCCTTGAGTGGGCCAGCCAGACCCCGGACATGAACCAAATCAAACATCTCTGGAGAGACCTGAAAATATCTGTGCAGCAACGCTCCCCATCCAACCTGACAAAGGTTGAGAGGATCTGCAGAGAAGAATGGGAGAAACTCTCCAAATACAGATGTGCCTAGCTTGTAGCGTCATACCCAAGAAGACTTGAGGCTGTAATCGCTGCCAAAAGTGCTTTAACAAAGTACTGAGTAAAGGGTCTGAATACATGTAAATGCAATATTTCTATATTTGTTTTAAATGTTTAATAAATTAGCAAACATTTCTAAAAACCTGTTTTTGCTTTGTCATTATGGGGTAGTGTAATAGATTGATGAGGGGAAAAAACAATTTTAGAATAAAGCTGTAACATAACAAAATGTGGAAAAAGTCAAGTGGTCTGAATACTTTCCGAAGGCAACGTATTTCTAAGGCATTCTCTGAAGGCTTTCAAGGCCCTGCACTCAACCTCCATCAGTCTGGTTGTAAAATCATGATGTCCTCTCTCTGCAGTCTGTCATTCTGCAGCGTCACAGAGGAAGGCTGTGCTTCTCTGGCTTCTGCTCTGAGGTCTAACCCCTCCCATCTGAGAAAGGTGGACCTGAGCTTCAATCACCTAGGAGACTCTGGAGTGAAGCTGCTCTCTGCTAGACTGGTTGATCCACACTGTAGACTGGATAAACTCAAGTGTGCTAACTGTGCAAAACTTGTCTTTGGTCCCACTCTCCAGATTTCTATGAAATATTACCTATAATTACAATATATTTTAAATAGATTTCCTTCCCAAAAAATTTCATTAAGTTATAAGTTGCTTTTCTATATACCCCTGCCTGACTTGTTCACCATCAACCGAATGGTCTGGGCATATACCAGTCATTATAAACATTCATAACAAGTAAACAGCTGTGCTGCTTTATACAGCTACTGAATATAATGAAGTATCTACGACTTTTGTAATGATGTACTTTGTTTGTGCACCAGTCTTGTAACCACTGCCATAACTGACTGTTTGAGGAATCTCTGCAGTTCTCTTGTTGGTCTGAGAACAGCCAGGTCCTGATATTGTGTTGCTTCATTGCTGCTCTACATACTGTAGGAAACGGTAACACCCGGGACTCAAACCAGGGTCTCCCAGCCCATAGGCAAACCTGTAAACAACTACTCCAATAGGGTTAACCCAGTTGGGGTAAATTCGAATGAGTCTAATACCTAGGCAAGTGTCCTTACACCACAGGCGGTGTCTGTCACTAACTATTATTTTGCCTCCTACAGTTTGAACCAAAATGAAGAGTTGTGGTTTAAACCGGAGCTGCTTAAGAAGTGTAAGTGTCTTTGCTAATGATATTGCAATACAATACAACTGCTATTGACCTGGTTCTGATAAGATTCTCTGACTTCTCTTGCTTGTCCAGATGCCACTGAAATCACGCTGGACCCAAACACAGCAAACAAATATATCTTACTGATTGAGGAAAATAGAAAGCTGACATGTGTGGATGAAGAACAGACATATCCTGATGACCCACAGAGATTTGAGGAAATGCCACAGGTGCTGTGTAGAGAGCCTCTGACCAAACGGCATTACTGGGAGGCAGATTTGATTGGGGATTGTGACATAGGAGTGGCATATATTGTATTAGCAGGTGGGGAAATGCAAAGGATTGTAAGCTGGGAGCCAATGACAGGTCTTGGTGTCTGTTCTTTGAAGAAAATAACTGTTACCTTGCCCGCCATAATAATAAGGAGAATCATATTCTTGACCCAACCCCCAGACCCAAACCCCAGAGAGTAGGAATGTATCTGGACTGGCCAGATGGCACTCTGTCCTTCTACAGTGTCTCCTCTGACACCATGATCCACCTGTACACATTCCAGGCCACATTCACTGAGCCCCTCTACCCAGCTTTTGGGGTAATGGACTCATTAATGGACTCATCCGTGTCCCTTGCGGTTACCAGTAGTCCGGTGCCAGCTGAAAATCCTGCATAGTCTTGGATAAGGTAGATTTCCTTATGTTGGAGGGTATTTTGTTTCACAGCCTTTTCTATGACATTTTCATGACTGAATTTGAATGATGGAAAAGTTGAAGGGGACATTATTTTTTCCATCATTGACAGTTAGCTTGTAACTTTGGGTATAAAATAAAGAAAAACTGTTGGGTTTTTGTTGCAGTCATAGAAACATAATGAATGAAATGGTAATAAGGTGGTGTAAAGTTCTTTCATGTGACAAGTGTTTTAATTTGCCTATGATTTGGCCATGTGTTCGTAAATAAATATTTGGGTTATCTCATGGCATATGCACAGAGTGTAAAGCACTAGCTAACTTTTCTGCCTGTTTGTCAAAATGCATATTAAGATTTTTTGGAATGGATTAAAAGACACTTGCTTCTATTTGAATTATCCCCTTAATTTCAAGTGTTGACAATCAGTAGACAGTGTTAGAATTTCAGAATATCTAGCTCCTACTAACCTAACCCAGTGTCAGCGTGGTGCTGAAATTCAACTTTTTGTGCATGCAGCATGACACACACAAACTGCAGGAGCAGACATCGCTGTCCTGGGGGGTTATATACAGTGCATTCGGAAAGTATTCAGACCCTATCACTTTTTCCACATTTTGTTACGTTACAGTATTATTCTAAAATGGATTAAATAAAACATTTGTCATCAATCTACACACAATAATGATGACAAAGCGAAAACAGGTTTTTAGAAATTTTAGCACAGAAATACCTTATTTACATAAGTATTCAGACCCTTTGCTATGAGACTCTAAATTTAGCTCAGGTGCATCCTGTTTCCATTGATCATCCTCGATGTTTCTACAACTTGATTGGAGTCCACCTTTTGGTAAATTCAATTAATTGGACATGATTTGGAAAGGCACACAACTGTCTATATAAGGTCCCACAGTTGACAGTGCACGTCAGAGCAAAAACCAAGCCATGAGGTCAATGGAATTGTCAGTAGATCTCCGAGACAGGATTGTGTCGAGGCACAGATCTGGGGAAGGGTACCAAAAAATGTCTGCAGCATTGAAGGTCCCCAAGAACACAGTGGCTTCATCATTGTTAAATGGAAGAAGTTTGGAACCACCAAGACTTCCTAGAGTGGCTGCCCGGCCAAACTGGGCAATAGGGGGAGAAGGGCCTTGGTCAGGGAGATGATCAAGAACCCAATGGTCACTCTGACAAAGCTCCATCTGTGCAGCACTCCACTCTTCAGGTCAGACAGAAGCCACTCCTCAGTAAAGACACATGACAGCCCGCTTGGAGTTTGCCAAAAGGCACCTAAAGGACTCTCCGACCATGAGAAACAAGATTGTCTGGTCTGATTGTCAAAGACTGCTACCGCACGGCAAGCAATACCGGAGCGCCAAGTCTAGGTCCAAAAGGCTCCTTAACAGCTTCTACCCCCAAGCCTTAAGACTGCTGAACAATTAATCAAATGGCCAACCGGACTATTTGCATTGACCCCCCCCCCTTTGTTTTTACGCTAATGCTACTCATTGTTTATTATCTATGCATAGTCACTTAACCCCTACCTACATGTACAAATTACCTCGACCAACCTGTACCCCTGCACATTGACTCGGTAGTGGTACCCGCCGTAAAGTGACAGAAAAAAGTATTTGAATCCCCTGCTGATTTTGTACGTTTGCCCACTTACGAAGAAATGATCAGTCTATAATTTTAATGGTAGGTTTATTTGAACAGTGAGAGACAGAATAACAGCAAAAAAATCCAGAAAAACGCATGTGAAAAATGTTATAAATTGATTTGCATTTTAATGAGGGAAATAAGTATTTGACCCCCTCTCAATCAGAAAGATTTCTGGCTCCCAGGTGTCTTTTATACAGGTAACGAACTGAGATTAGGAGCACACTCTTAAAGGGAGTGCTCCTAATCTCAGTTTGTTACCTGTATAAAAGACACCTGTCCACAGAAGCAATCAATCAATCAGATTCCAAACTCTCCACCATGGCCAAGACCAAGACTCTCCAAGGATGTCAGGGACAAGATTGTAGACCTACACAAGGCTGGAATGGGCTACAAGACAATCGCCAAGCAGCTTGGTGAGAAGGTGACAACATTTGGTGTGATTATTCGCAAATGGAAGAAACACAAAAGAACTGTCAATCTGCCTCGGCCTGGGGCACCATGCAAGATCTCACCTCGTGGAGTTGCAATGATCATGAGAACAGTGAGGAATCAGCCCAGAACTACACGGGAGGATCTTGTCAATGATCTCAAGGCAGCTGGGACCATTGTCACCAAGAAAACAATTGGTAACACACTACGCCGTGAAGGACTGAAATCCTGCAGCGCCCGCAAGGTCCCCCTGCTCAAGAAAGCACATATACATGCCCGTCTGAAGATTGCCAATGAACATCTGAATGATTCAGAGGACAACTGGGTGAAAGTGTTGTGGTCAGATGAGACCAAAATGGAGCTCTATGGCATCAACTCAACTCGCCGTGTTTGGAGGAGGAGGAATGCTGCCTATGACCCCAAGAACACCATCCCCACCGTCAAACATGGAGGTGGAAACATTATGCTTTGGGGGTGTTTTTCTGCTAAGGGGACAGGACAACTTCACTGCATCAAAGGGACGATGGACGCGGCCAGGTACCGTCAAATCTTGGGTGAGAACCTCCTTCCCTCAGCCAGGGCATTGAAAATGGGTCGTGGATGGGTATTCCAGCATGACAATGACCCAAAACACACGGCCAAAGCAACAAAGGAGTGGCTCAAGAAGAACCACATTAAGGTCCTGGAGTGGCCTAGCCAGTCTTCAGACCTTAATCCCATAGAAAATCTGTGGAGGGAGCTGAAGGTTCGAGTTGCCAAACGTCAGCCTCGAAACCTTAATGACTTGGAGAAGATCTGCAAAGAGGAGTGTGACAAAATCCCTCCTGAGATGTGTGCAAACGTGGTGGCCAACTACAAGAAACGTTTGACCTCTGTGATTGCCAACAAGGGTTTTGCCACCAAGTACTAAGTAATGTTTTGCAGAGGGGTCAAATATTTATTTCCCTCATTAAAATGCAAATCAATTTATAACATTTTTCACATGCGTTTTTTCTGGATTTTTTTGTTGTTATTCTCTCTCTCACTGTTCAAATACACCTACCATTAAAATTATAGACTGATAATTTCTTTGTCAGTGGGTAAACGTACAAAATCAGCAGGGGATCAAATACTTTTTTCCCTCACTGTATATTGCCTCAGTATTGTTATTTTATTGTGTTACTTTTTTTATATTTTATTTTTTTATTTTAGTTTATTTTGTAAATATTTTCTTGACTCCTTTCTTAAAACTGCATTGTTGGTTAAGGGCTTGTAAGTAAGCATTTCACGGTAAGGTCTACACCTGTTGTATTCGGTGCATGTGACAAATCAAATTTGATTTGATGAAACCAAGATTGAACTCTTTGACCTGAATGCCAAGCGTCACGCCTGGAGGAAACCTGGCACCATCCCTACAGTGAAGCATGGTGGTGGCAGCATCATGCTGTGGGGATGTTTTTCAGTGGCAGGGACTGGGAGACTAGTCAGGATCAAGGGAAAGATGAATGGAGCAAAGTAGAGAGAGCCTTGATGAAAACCAGTTACAGAGCGTTCAGGACCTCAGACTGGGGGCGAAGGTTCACCTTCCAACAGGACAACGACCCTAAGCACACAGCCAACACAACACAAGAGTGGCTTTGGGACAAGTCTCAATGTCCTTGAGTCACCCAGCTAGAGCCCAGACTTGAACCTGATCGAACTTCTCTGGGAGACCTGAAAATAGGTGTGCAGCGACGCTCCCAATCCAACCTGAGAGCTTGGGAGAATCTGCAGAGAAGAATGGGAGAAACTCCCCAAATACAGGTGTGCCAAGCTTGTAGCATCATACCCAAGAAGACTCAAGGCTGTAATCGCTGCCAAAGATGCTTCAACAAAGTACTGAGTAAAGGGTCTGAATACTTATGTAAATGTGATATTTCAGTTTATTTTGAATACATTTGCAAAATTTCTAAAAACGTTTTTTGCTTTGTCATTATGGGGTATTGTGTGTAGATTGATGAGACAAAAAAACGATTTAATCCATTTTAGAATAAGGCTGTAATGTAACAAAATGTGGAAAAAAGTCAAGGGGTCTGAATACTTTCCGAATGTACTGTACCCGGAAGTCTGTAGTGTCTGGAATAAACAGGGTATATAGGACTACGTGGAAGCCAGTAATCAGAATGGTTAGTACATTTAGTTCGAACAGTTTACTGTTATCATTTAGGCTATACTACATTATATAAATACCCATTGCAATCATGCATAAAACCCATGGTAAGCCTCGCAGCACCCCAACCACAGACCGTAGATATAAATCCCCACTCATCATTCATCAATCAACAAGTGGTGCCCGACGTCATCTTAAATTCATTAATCTCGCGATATTAAGTCGACCCCACGGTACTTCAGTCATGTGGCTGCGTGTTGGAAAGCAAGTGAAGTCTTTCTACAGTCGTGAAGCAGAGGAAAGGACACGTACAGCGTGTCGCAGCTGATATTTTGCAACAATGGTAATATTTAGATATTTTTTGCACGACATTTGGATGTTTAACCATTTAAACACAAACAAATAACTACTATTCGTGGTTACACATGCTTCGGAAAATAAGATGTTTGTGGCAAAACTGCCATTTTCGACGCTGAACTTGCTAAGCTAACGTATTTGGCATATGGATTCAATTTCAGGGTGGGAAGTTGACGAGCTAGCAAGTTAAGTGATAGCCTAATGTGTCGTAGTAAAACATTAACTATTGTATGCAGTTGGCATTGATGTGTAACGTTAATCGCGACAGTAATTACTAGTTACCTACAGTAGGTAACGTTAGCTAGTGCTCCCAACAGAGAGATAGGAAATGTTGGCTAGGCCTCTGTCTCAGTGAAAATTCGGGTTTTTGCGAAAGGAAATCATGAATATCACATAATGAGCATATTAAGCATATAGATAACAAACACACGTTTATGAACATTTGTAATATACGCTAATCGTTTAATTTAGCTCATTTTACAAGGTGCATAAGGTTACTGCGTGTTGGTGCCATACACCACGTGGTTTGTCGCTCGTCGGGGCCAAATTCTTTACCAAGAAGTTCAACTAGGCTCACAGTATTTGCCAAAAGTAACATCTATTACCTGTATCATATCACATCGGCTGTGTCGTCCACTTGTGAAATAACTATTATTGTCTGACATTGTTGAATTTGACCACTTAGCCTAATTTTACGGGCCACGTGGATATTTCCATCATGGCAGCATACACGCGTGCAGCAGTGCTTTGTCGTCCACGCCCAGTGTTTAAATAAGTTTAACACGTTTCGCTACCTACATAGTGAATTAATAATTTAGTTTCAGTCACGTTGTCCCCCCCCACATTATTTCATATGTAGCTAGTTGTGTAAAGTTTGCAGTTTAATAACCGAATGCGAATCTCTTCCACAGGTGCTGTTGCATGTGCTGTTCGAGCATGCAGCCGGGTATGCGCTCTTCGTTGTCAAGGAGGTGGAAGAGATTGGCATGCTTTTGCCTCAGGTACTAATAAACAATTATTCCACAAATATGATAACATTTGACGCACCTTTACCCATATTCGTTGACGGTTTGGGAGTTAATCTTTCCTCCCACTCCTCAGGTTGAAGACTGCGTTCTAAACATTGGGAAATTCAATGGCATGGTGAGCCTAGCTGCATTCTTCCCATTCAAGTCGGCCCAGGCTGCTCTAGATAATATTAACGCCATATCAGAAGGTGAGTTGGTTGCTTTATTTCATTTACTCAATTGTAATCCAAGCTCCGATGTAATGATGTTAAACAAAAATCTGTCAATCCACTGAATGACTGTGCTGACACCAATCATCAAACCTGAACTTCTGGGCCTGACTATATTAATTATACCAGATGGCATTAGCCAATATGTTAACACCCCCACCAACTGATAATCTTAATTGTAGTCTATTATAAATGTACTTTTCCTAATTGTTTCAGGTGTGGTCCATGCTGACCTGAAGCTGTTCCTGGAGACTAACCTGCCCATAGGGGGTAAGAAGAAGGTAATGCTGGGGGTAGGTGATGCCAAGATAGGAGGAGCTCTGCAAGAGGAGCTGGGCTTGTCCATCCAGACTGGAGGAGTAGTGGCAGAGATATTGAGAGGTGAGGACTCAACTAGGCTACAGTACAAGTTATTGGGGGGGGTTCATCCTTTAGGTTGACCAGTAGACAGTGTGCAGCTGGGGATGCCTGGCCTGTGGTGATGTCAAGATAATCAATCCCTGACCCTCGTGATGGTTTATACTGAAAATCTGAACGGCCGCCAGTGCCAATGACTCAGGTTGTGAAAATACCACCACTGTGCATACTCACTGTCACTTACTGTTCTCACCTGAAGGTGTGCGTCTCCACTTCCACTCCCTGGTGAAGGGGCTGACTGCCCAGGCTGCCTCCAAGGCCCAGCTGGGGCTGGGCCACAGCTACTCCAGGGCCAAGGTCAAGTTCAATGTCAACAGGTCAGATAACATGATCATCCAGTCCATTGCCCTTCTGGACCAGCTGGACAAGGACATCAACACCTTCTCCATGCGTGTGCGGTAGGTACAGCTGCTTTGATTAGTCTCCCTCAAAGGAGATGTGGTACATAGTAGTAGACCTAACAACCTGACGCCCTTGCTAACGGGACCAAATGATGTTTATACCAAATCTGTCAATCCCCTGAACTCTTCATGTTGAGTCCTCCATCGGTGCTGACGGTCCCTCAGTATAAATGTCAATTAGGCCCCCAACCTGGTGTTTTTTGACTTCCCAAACATTTAACTTCTGCTCCCTCATTCCCCTTCCGGTTTACAGTGAGTGGTATGGCTACCATTTCCCAGAGCTGATCAAGATAGTGACTGACAACTCTACGTACTGCAAGATGGCCCAGCTGATTGGCAACCGGAAGGAGCTGAGCGAGGAAAGTCTAGAGGGCATGGAAGAGGTAGTGATGGACAGTGCCAAGGCCCAGTCCATCCTGGAGGCCTCCCGCAGCTCCATGGGTCAGTAGCCATGTCCCACACTGTCTATTATACGCACATATTAAAAACAGCCCCTTTTTTGCCCATCTAGGACTTTGAGGTGTCCTATATGACCAACACAGAGGGGTAGAGTATTATAGTTCTCTCATAAACCTGTAGTGAAGGCTCGAATCCTTCCTGCGGATCCTGTCGGGAGATACAAAATGTATATTTCAGTCTTCACTGGAGGAGTTTGTACAATGAACGCCTGTGTCCCTGGTATCAGCGTTGCCACTAAACATTTTCTCGTGGCTTTCTGTAGGCATGGACATCTCTCCCATTGACCTGATCAACATTGAGAGGTTCTCGAATCGCGTGGTCTCACTGGCTGCCTACAGGCTGGAACTCCAGGAGTACCTCCACTCCAAGATGGGCCAGGTGGCCCCCAACTTGGCCGCACTCATAGGAGATGTGGTATGTAGTGACCTTACAACCGTCCACTTGACACCCCTTGCTAACGGGACCAAATGATGTTTATACCAAATCTGTCAATCCCCTGAACTCTTCATGTTGAGTCTTCCATCGGTGCTGACGGTCCCTGACATCTCTGCCACCAGTGACATGTTCACCGGCCAACCTCTGACATGTCGTCTTCCCTCCCCCTCTAGGTGGGAGCACGCCTGATCTCTCACGCCGGCAGCTTGACCAACCTGGCCAAGTACCCAGCCTCAACCGTGCAGATCCTGGGTGCTGAGAAGGCCCTGTTCAGGTACTGGGGCACCCCCTCCCTGCTGGGGAAACTGGCGGTCGCTGTGATGGCAGGGCTGGGGCGGAGCAGAGAAGGGTGACTGGGGGCGACCCCCCCTCGGAGTGATCCCTCTCTCCGTTACGCACCCCCACAGTCTGAGCAGCCGCCCAGGGCACTAAGAGGTAGATTACTTGGCACTTTGTTCTAGTCTTGGGCCATGATAAAGGGGTTATGGCTGCACGGCCATACTTTCGTTCGAATTAGGAAATGATGTCATGGCAACTAATACAAATTGAGTAATCAACACTTAACTGTTGGGGAAACATTTGTTACCATAGTTAAACTGGTAACCCAACGGCCATTCCCCGCACACAGGGCTCTGAAGACTCGTGGCAACACCCCGAAGTATGGCCTCATCTTCCACTCAACCTTCATTGGTCGTGCTGCCGCCAAGAACAAAGGGCGTATCTCCCGTTACCTGGCCAATAAGTGCACAATCGCCTCAAGAATCGATGCCTTTTCTGGTGAGTGATTGGTGGGGGTTAACCCATGGGAGAGCAGAGTGTGCTAGTAAAAAAGGTTGTTTCAGGGCCTGTTCATTATGACCCTTGGCATTATTTGCAATGATGTTCTTATTTTTCGTCAACAGTAATACACCTCAGAGTGTATGATGGTGATGAGTTAGACTGAGCAAAGCCTAGGTATTGTTGCTGGTGCCCCCCTGCTGGCAAACAGTGTCATTGAGTTTCTTTCCAATCTCTGACAGATGTGCCCACCTGTGTGTTTGGTGACAAATTGCGTGACCAGGTAGAGGAGCGCCTTTCGTTCTACGAGACAGGAGAGGCGCCTCGCAAGAACCTGGACGTCATGAAAGAGGCTGTGATACAGGTGCGCTGACATTAATGGGATCTGTTTTGTGAGCCATATTTTAGTACTTTCCTCGTAGATGCTTAGCTTATTTGCTGTGAGTGATGACAACACTTTCCCCGACTCAAATGTGGGGGGGTTTACTGATTTAATGAGCCTGACACTGCACTAAAGCACATCTCCACTGCTTCTAGCAGCCCTAAGTGGCTAGTCTCCTAGAAGTATAACCATGCTGTTTGGCTTACCCCTCCTAGGCGGGAGAGGTGGCAGCTGAGATAAAGATCAAATTGGCGAAAAAGGAGAAGAAACGCAGGAAGCGGGAGAAGAAGCTGGCAGCCCTCTCCACTGGTGACGGCGAAGAGAAAGCGGGTGATGCCAATGGCGAGGCAGAGGTATTTATTGCTTCGGCTATCCAACTGAAGGCATGTTTTGATTTGAGATTTGACCCTTCCACATGGTTCTGTCTCAGTGTACGACATGCTAAACTAACTTGACTCCGAACCATTGGCTGGTTCCCTACAGTGGGCCAAATCACTGAAGTGAGTCGGACATTTACAACTCTTTCCGGAAATGAACGTAGGCCATGGAGTAATTCCGAAACACCCTAATGTAATTATCCTTGTCTTTAGGCGACTGAGAACGGCGAGGCAAAGAAGAAGAAAAAGAAGCCGGCAGCTGAGGCCGTTCAAATGGAGGAAGAGGCTCCAGCAGCAGAGAACGGAGATACCCCGGCCAAGAAGAAAAAGAAACGAAAGAGTGAGGCAATGGAGGTGGAGCCAGTGGTTGAGGAGGCTCCAGAAACCCCCCAGACTGAGAAGAAAAAGAAAAGGAAGAAAAAAGACTGAATAGGAGAATAGGCTGACTTTTTTTTTTTTTTTTCCTGTACAGTTTTGTTGCGCTCTTATTTTTAGCTTTGGACTTAAAAGGTTGTAAGCCAAGTGACTTGTGTAATCAAGTTTCTACATTTGATTCTTGCCCCTCCCTAGCCTCAACGTACTACACCGACAGTGAATATTCAGCTCAGTGCATTGATAATGTAATAATCACACTTGTATGTAAATACTTTCATGGACATTTTCTATAAAGTCTGTTCAATATAAACTTGTTTGACCATTTTTCTAGTAAAGATTATAAAGGCCCCGGGCTGTTGTCTCTGAAATATTTCCATGTGTGGCTAGAATTGCAGCTAATTTGATAAAGGGGCTAGCTAACCAATGTAGCAGTTATTCAAAGTTATGCGCTCATTAATCAACTTATCCCTATCAATCGGGATGGTATCCATGAGCTGGTGAAACATTGACAAATTCAATGAAAAAGATCCTGCTTATGTGAGACTGCTGCCCTGTAAATGAGGTCTCACCTGAACACAGCTAATGATGACTTGAAAGCATCTTAACCTCAAATTTTCTCAAAACATGGGCAGAAAGTTTAACTGCTGTCCTAAACCATGCCATTGAGTGCAGTATTGATGCAATGATTCAGTCTAGTGCCCAAAATCAACATTAAGCATTTTCTGACCTTTGTTAGTTTTCTACTTATTTCACATTTCCACAAATGGTATTAATATGCATATCCCATTATAAGCAGGTAAGATTACACCTGTGACCCTCCACACAAATATAGTTTTCTATAAAACAGGCAATTTGATCTTTTGGTTCTAGGGGGGAATAACTGAACTTTTATTTGTTGGACAATGAAGGATTAAACCAATTGCAGTGAGCTCAACGTATTGGGACAAAATGTTTTGGCTCTACTCAGGCACTGAGTTGAAACGATGACAGCTTGAGTGTTCATCTATTTCGGGTGAACAGTTTAAATTACAGTACTTCGTGTACATAGTTGTCTTTACAGTCACAAGCTTCATGTAATCATTGTGTGCTAGGAATATGGGACCAAATACTTTCATGTGCATTTGGTCCTGTTATAATGTACAACAAGTGCTGTAAATGGTTCACCTGATATGGATGAAAATACCCTCAAATTAAAGCTAACAGTTTGTACTTTGACCTGTCATTTCAAATCCAAAGTGCTGGAGTAAAGAGCCAAAACGCCACTGTCTCAATACTTTGAGCTCGCTGTATAAAAGGTGGGACTCACAAATGGAGGGGTAAAAACAAGCTATCAATTACCCTCGAGTTCACAGATGTGTGAAAAATGATGCTTAGCAGTAATGTACATCCGGTTCATGTATGCATACAAAAATCATCCACGCCACATGATGCTTGTTCTGGTTCAAGTACTGTATATTCACCATCAACTTCATAATTACTTCTCCATGATATTTGATTCCTATCATCCTTCGAAAAAATNGTGTTTGTGTGTGTTTTAGCCTGGTGCTGTAAAATACTTTGTCCCCCCATCTGGTCTGATCAGTCAAGATAGGTGGGCATGATGCAGTGTGTACACACACAGCCCTGTCAGTTGCCCCAGTATGGGGAGCTGCCGTAGCTGGACTTGTTGACCTGGCTCTTCTGCTGCATGCTGCTAGACTGGCCTCGCTGGCTAGGACCTCCCTGCATACAGAGACAGAGGACAGCGTCACAAACTGGATATGGCCAGCACAAGTACCACACTGATATAGACATGTAAACCAGAGGTAGGCAAAGTGATGGCTAGTGTGGGTGCAGGCTTTTGTTGAAATAAAACTGATTCACCAAATCAGTCTTGATTGAAGACTTGAGTAGAATCAGGTGTTACTGCTTGGCTGGAACAAAAGCCTACAAGCACAGGGTAGGATTGCCCACCACTGATCTAACCAGTGCTGTTGTGTGGCATGTTAACACAAGGTTGTACACCACACAAGGTTGTAGACTACAGGTGAATGTGTTACCTGTCCGTCCTGGGCCAGATGATGGTGCAGCATCTGGGAGTGGGGTTGCTGGTGGGCAGGCTGCAGGATGTGGAGGAAGGGGGCGGGAGCGTAGCCACCCGGGGCCCCTCCAGGACCCCCCATAGCCGAAGGCAGGTTGAAGGGAGGGGGAGTCCCCGCATGGAAACCCTGCTTATCAAAGGACTGGAAACAGACAAACGGAGAGCAAAGTCAGGGTCAGTGATTAGGTTTATAGGTTTAGCTGGAAAACGACCATGGAGAAAAAAAATACCATAACACTGCTAAGCTCTGGCAAAAGACTAGAATTGAAATCCTAATTGATAAGAGAGTATTGTGTTCATGTATGATCCTAGGGAGATAAGCCCTGATGGACTAATGGGTATCGAAATGATGTACAATGAAAACAAAAAAAAACGCAACATGTAAAGTGTTGGTCCTATGTTTCATGAGCCGAAATAAAAGATCCCAGAAATGTTCCATACGTAGAAAAGGCTCTCTCAAATTGTGCACAAATTTGTTTATATATTTTTTACTTTGCAAGATAATCCATCCACCTGACAGGTGTGGCATATCAAGAGGCTGATTAAACAGCATGATCATTACACAGGTGCACCTTGTGCTGGGGACAATAAAAGGCCACTCTAAAATGGGCTGTTTTGTCACACAAGCAGTGTAATTGGCATGCTGACTGCAGGAATGTCCACCAGAGCTGTTGCCAGAGAATTGAATGTTCATTTCTCTACCATAAGCAGCCTCAAACAATGTTTTAGAGAAATTGTCTGTCTGTCCAACCAGCCTCACATCCGCAGACCATGTGTCATCATGTAGGTGAGCGGTTTGCTGATGTCAACGTTGTGAACAGAGTACTCTATGGTGGCGGTGGGGTTATGGTATGGGCGGGCATAAGCTATGGACAACGAACACAATCGCATTTTATCAATGGCAATTTGAATGCACAGAGATACTGTGACGAGATCCTGAGGCCCATTGTTGCGTCATTCATCCGCCGCCATCACCTCATGTTTCAGTATGATAATGCACAGCCCCATGTCGCAAGGATCGGTACACAATTCCTGGAACCTGAAAATGTCTAATTTCTACCATGGCCTGTATACTCACCAGACATGTCACCCATTGAGTATGTTTGGGATGCTCTAGATCGACGTGTACGACAGCGTGTTTCAGTTCCTGCTAATATCCAGCAACTTCACACAGCCATTGAATAGGAGTGGGACAACATTCCACAGGCCACAATCAACTATGCGAAGGAGACGTGTCGTGCTGCATGAGGCAAATGGTGGTCACACCAGATACTGAGTGGTTTTCCGATACCATACCTTTTTTTAAGGTACCTGTGACCAACAGATGCATATCTGTATTCCCAGTCGTGAAATCCATAGATTAGTGCCTAATTAATTTATTTCAATTGACTGATTTCCTTATATGAACTGTAACTCAGTAAAATCTTAGAATCTGTAGCGTTTATATTTTTGACCTGTATAAATAAAAATCTGAAACACAAATCATCTCACCTGGGTCTTGTTGTAAACACTTCCACTGATTTCTGGGACCCCGGAGTTGCCTGACGTCACAGAGATGCCGCCTAGCACACGATAAAAAATTAAAATAGTTGAACAAACATTCATATTACAGTCAAAAGCATGACTTAATGCCTCTTAAAATCAGGACAGCTTATGACTTTTGCCCAATACTGATGTGAAATAATGTATCAGATGTCATTGAAATGGCAATATTATTGACATATTTCACCAGGAAAGTTATAATTTTTTATAATATAAATAAATTTAAAAAACACCACAAGACTTAGAATAGTTCAAGCATGGTAACGATATGGTGTGAGATGACCGTGATTTAATGGGAGGGTGATGTACCTTTACCGGGGCCTGTAGCAGCAGATTTGGCCTGGCTCTGGGAGGAGTTGCTATAGCCCTTGCTATAGTCTACTCCTGCTTGGCCCTGGGTCAGGTCCTCATACCCTGAGACCAAAACAACAACATACTAACATCAACTCTCTTTTCCACAGTGGTCAACGAGATTGTTGGTGTGTGTCTCCCTCTCTCACGGTAACCAACCTGAGCTGAAGGTGTGCTGGCCGTAGCCGCTGGGCTGCTGCTGCTGCTGGAAGGGGCTGGCTGAGGGGTTTCCCAGACCCACACCGTGCTGCTTGGCTGGCCCCTGTCCCTGGGGCATGAACATGGTGTGGCCGTACTGGAAGGCAGCGCCAGGCATCCCGGGGTAGTAGGGCAGGCCTGTGTAGCTGTAGCCTGGCGGGAGGAAGGCCTGCTGCTGCTGGCTGTTGTGGTGGCCCTGGGGTTGGCCTTGAGGCTGGGGCTGGGGGGGTTGAGGCTGGGCCTGGTTCTGCCCTTGGCTCTGGCCCTGTTGGGGCTGCTGTTGGGCCGACAAGCTGCTAGGCGCAGGGGAGGTGGAGTCACCCCTGCCAAACTTTGTGACTTCACCTGCGGAGGAAGGGAGAGGAGGGAAGATTACCGAAAGCGTGAGACATGGTAAAGATGTCCCCCAGGGGTGTGTGATCGTACCTGTTAGTATTTTAGCAGACTAAACATGAACGATTTTCCCCCTCAGCTCCATAGTCATGGAACTATTTTCAAACTAGTTTATAATTCCAGGATCTAGTTCCAAAAGTTTCAAAACAGTTGACCAACAGGGTTCGACAGTAGCGCTGCTAGAGTTGCTTACCTGAGTAGGGGTTATTGGCGAGGCTCCCATCTCTGCCAGAGAGTGCTGCGGGACCAGGGAATGTGATTCCGTAGTAATCCTGCAAAGAGGGCTTTACACAGAGAGAGACCTGATCAGAAACATAGAAATCCAAACCTGTCTAATTGGAATGAATGGCTGTAGAGTAGTAGCCTGGTTGCAGTCTCTGTTCAGCTATTACATTCCACTGCTTGCTACTCCTGTCTCTTTGCCAAAGAGACTGGCCTTTCGGTAATCTTTAAATATGAACAATTATCATTAATGAGCTTGAGGAGATCAGAGGATTTGATTCTGATTCGATAACCCTCACAGCTATCATCCAATCACAATGTTTATGCAAATTAGACTGATAGGAAAACATTCTAACTTATTTCATAGATTTGATTGGAAACATTCTAACATTGGGCATTCTGACCCAATACATTTCATTGTAAACATAAACATTGGGCGTGGGAAAAACAGAGGATTCGGATTCCCCTTATTGCATTTTTACCACTAGCCAATGTGATCAAAACACACCAGAGAAGCTCTCGCCATTCAAACTTCACCGCCAGTTCACTTTGTGAACGCTGTAGCTTATTCTACATCCAGCAAGCAAGAACAAGGTGCTTTTTTCCCTCAAATATATACAGTACCAGTCAAAAGTTTGGACACACCTACTCATTCAAGGGTTTTTCTTTATTTTTACTATTTTCTACATTGTATAATTATAGTGAAGACATCAAAACTATGAAATAACACATATGGAATCATGTAGTAACCAAAAAAGTGTTAAACAAATCAAAATCTATTTTATATTTGAGATTCTTCAAAGTAGCCAACCTTTGCTTTGATGACAGCTTTGCACAATATTGCAATCTCTCAGACAGAAATACTCCTCAGCACCCCTCCACAGACAATCCCGCAGGTGAAGAAGCCGGATGTGGAGGTCCTGGGCTGGTGTAGGTACACATTATCTGCGGTTGTGAGGCTGATTGGATGTACTGCCAAATTCTCTAAAACAACGTTGGAGGCGGCTTATGGTAAAGGAATGAACATTCAATTATCTGGCAACAGCTCTGGTGGACATTCCTGCAGTCAGCATGCCAATTGCCCACTCCCTCAAAATATGAGACATCTGTGGCATTGTGTTGTGTGACAAAACTGCACATTTTAGAGTGGTCTTTTATTGATCATGCTTATTAATCAGCTTCTTGATATGCCACACCTGTCAGGTGGATGGATTATCTTGGCAAATGAGAAATGCTCACTAACAGGGATGTAAACAAATTTGTGCACAAAATGTGAGAGAAATAAGCTTTTTGTGTAAATGGAAAATGTCTGGGATCTTTTATTTCAGCTCATGGGACCAACACTTCACATGTTGCGTTTATACTTCTGGGACACGCATTGTGATAGGCTACTGGTTCAGGAGCTATAAGAGGAATAGAGAGAGGATGGAAGAGAGTGAGGCCAATGGAGATGCCAGCGTTTGAATTGTGCAAGAACGGAACAGTGAAGACAGAGATGTGTAAAGTTATAAGTGAATTAGGCTGGACTATTAAACTATCATTCGTATGCTAGCCTATATATATATATTAGGCCTTGCCTACAACACTGAATCAAAGCGATCAGCATCTTGGCAATTCATCCAGAGACAAAAACAAGATCTGTCTAATGTGCCAATGAATTGAAGACGAACATCACCAAATGTGACAGCTTAATTAAATGTGCAATAAAAAAAGTGTAGCGCCTAGGCCTATTTGAGACCCTGGCTGTTGACGTAGGCAACAGATCGCAAAGCAGGGACTGGAGCTCCTTTTTGGAAATGGCAAGCTCGCGTTCTCATCCATAAACGCATGTGCATTGTCCGGCAGCTCACATCAGCAGGATGGGTAGCCTTATCATTAGGAGGGACGTCTAACGTGGATGGCTAAAAATAATGATTATGAACACATTTCCTCAATTTAAATATTACGCCTATGGGGACACCTAGACATTTGGCAGCCAAGCACGAGTGATCAGTGTAGCCTTTTATCGTCCAGACATGATGTTGAAATATCTTCACTCCTAGAATAAAAACCACCAAGCTTCCATCGTAGACTCAATTGAATGAAAAGAAAATTCAGAATTACCGGGGGGAAGTTTGGAAAAACTAATGTCCATTAAGAAAGTTTCCTAAAGTAGCCTGTCTGGATTCCATCTCTTAATTAGAGGAGAGAAAAAGAACATAACTGAAGTGAGCATAACAAAATTGTAAAAATGTAAGCAAGTCCCGATCAGCAAGTACGAGGAATGACGACAAGTGCCAGTTTTGCGTTTCTTTCCTCGCTAATAGGATGCAACTGAAGCAAACGTAGCTCAATTGAATCTTATGGGCTAATACAGTATTTTCTGTATCATTATTTCTCTCTCTCTCAATACGGAGTCCTTTCTAGCCACTTTGAACAACACGATATTGCATTGACACCGCCTTCTCACAAGGCAATGACAACAGCAAGTTGTAACAGGAATTGTTAATTGTTGTTCTTAAAATTCTAATTCTATATTGCGCCAAATTTGCACGCACCCCATGTCCCATAACGTTGTCATGGAAAATAGAAATGTTTCCAACTACCAATCAGAAACTGCGCCGTAAATCCCCCCTGTATATTGAACGTTGAGATTTTTTTAGCTAAAAAGACTGGTACCCAGACTAGTAGAGTAGGGTGTAGTATACACTTTTCATATTAATATGAAATTCCTGTTCTTTTCCATAGATTTCTCACAAAAACAATATGTGGGGAAGTGCCAAGATGGAGGCATGGTGGCTTCAAAACAGCAACCCCTGTCAGTCATCAGTGCATACATAAATCATTGAGACTCACCATAGGCAGTCTGGACTGTAGCATGTGGAGGTCCTCATAGCCGTAGATCTGCTGTGGAACACATGGCAAACAAACACAGTCACTTGAATGGATCATACACCCAAATAACAAAATATGTTTCTTTACTTTGAAAGCAGGGAAAGGAAAGGGGGGATAACCTAGTCAGTTGTACAACTGAATGCATTCAACTGAAATGTGTCTTCCGCATTTAACCCAACCCCTCTGAATCAAAGAGGTGCGGGAGGGCTGCCATAATCGACATCCACGCCTTCGGCGCCCGGGGAACAGTGGATTAACTGCCTTGCTCAGGGGCAGAAAGACAGATCTTTACCTTGTCAGTTCAGGGATTCGGTTCAGCAACCTTTCAGTTACTGGCCCAACGCTCTAACCACTAGGCCAGGGGAGACAGTGACACACAAACACACACAATAGTTACCGGGTAGGCAGGCAGCAGGCCTCCTGGGCCCATGATGTACTGGTTGGGGAGTAGTGGGGGAACCCCCTGAGACAGGTTAGGAGGAGCTTTACCTGAAAAACACAAGGACAGACATTCACACACTGCTATCTAGACAGAATTACAGTTTCACTTATGATCTTTACGTTTGCGTTTTAATATGTAGGTGAACGTGACTGTACGAGTGTGTGTATACATTTGTGCGTGCTCGCGTATATTCACGTATGTTTGTATGAATGTTTGCGCATACCAGTTGAGGAGGAGAGCAGCGGTGTGGTCCTGGGGGCCGAGGAGAGGTTCGATTGGGCCGTGGTCCCGTTGGCACTGAGCCCCAGTGCTTGGCTGGCGTGATGCCCGCTGCCACCCATGCTACTGACCATGCTATTCATGTGGCTCATGGTGCCCATGATGTGAGCCATGCCGCTGTTGACCTGGTGGAGTGACTGGGCTGGGGCCTGGGCTGGGGCCTGAGCTGGGGCAGAGGAGTAGGAGCCAGACGAGGGTGCCAGAGAGCTCACACTACTGTCTACACTGGTATACTACACAGAGAGAGGTAGAGTGAGAGAAAGAGAGAGAAACCGAGAGAGTTAGTTACAGAGGTTGTACTCTGCATGGTAATCTCTTAAAATAAGCGCGTGTGTCTGTGTGTTGAACAGTACTCACAGTGATAGTGGAATGACTACTGCTGCCATGGCTACAATGTAGAGAGAGAGAAGAAGAGCGGGAAAGATACATTAATGAATATCCTTAATATCACCATTTGCCTTCTGCTTTTGATTAATATCAATTGACAGAAGAAAGTAACTGCATTTCCAGCCTATAATGGCAAAACTTGAACACTGTATGTATAAATTGTCTCTAACTCACGTCAATGCAAGCACACATTCTAAGACGTAAAGGCAAGTGCGTGTTACCTGCTGAGTGGTGCCAGGCTGGCAGAGGGCATGTCGTGTGGCAGACTGGGGAGTGCTGAGCTGTGGGGGGGCATGGAGGAGGGCATGAGTGCAGAGGGGGCAGGGGCACTGCTGGTACTGATGCTCAGAGGGGGAGACTCCGGCTTTGGCGTAGAGGAGACTGACGAAGCTGGGGAGAGGAAGAGGGAAACAATCAATTAAAAAACACAAATCCCGAGGTCAACTGACAAAAAGAGCAGCACTGAATGAATGAATGAAATGTGTAACTTACGGTCCATAGCAGACGTCCTCACACCGTTCAGACCGTTCTGTTGAGACGAGCAAACAACAAAGTTAACATTGGATTCTTCACCCATGCCAACTTATCTTTATTATCCCAACAGTGCGAAATGCATTCATCATTCATATTTCATACACAACAAATGATGCATCTCATTATTGCACAACCCAGGACACAGACTGTGTGGGAGGTCTGGGTCCTGTTCATTAGGGCACACCATAGCCAAAACCTTCTGCAACAGAACACAAAAACAAGCGATTCTTATAGGACAAGTTCAGGTAGTCTATCCCGGTTTCTGGACGTTTTCTTCCATTTGGTACCTAATGAATACCACCTTGGTGGCCTGCAGTGTGTTCGTTATGGCTTACATTAGCCCAACTTAGACTCACCATGATTGGCCCGGGTGCCTCTTTGCTCTGGGAGAAGGCCAGGCGTGAGTGAGGGGCCACAGGCCCACAGTCATAACCGCTCCCCACTGAGACAAAGGGAGATGTGGAAGAGGAGGAGGGCACCGAGGAGGAGATGGAGGAGGATGGAGTGGAGGAGCTGACTGTACCCATAGAGGAGGGGGCCAGGCTGGGCATGGGCACCGACGGGGAGTGGTAGACGGGCTCAGAGGATGAGAGAGGGAGGGGGACGGAAAGAGGGGTGCTCATAGATTCACTGGAGACAAACCGAGAAGGAGGTTTTAGTTAAACTATGTCGAGACAATTTAAAATGTATAATAAGAAGACTTCATATAGTCTTCTAGGGTGAGCTAGCATGGTCTTCAATCTGTTGACCACCCCTGGGGTCAGTTCAGGAGTGCAAAATAAAAGAATATACACTTCAACATAGAATATAACATAGAATAACAAAAATATTGTGCTGAAGAGATCGGACTGTCTGAGGCAAAATGTGGAATCATGTAAACTCGTTACTTTTTCTGTCGTAACATTCACCTCACTGAATACAACCACGGTGGAGATTGTGACCCACCTGAGGGGATTGGAATAGAGGCTGGTCTGGCTCTGTGGGGCCGGGGTGGACTCCCTGGAGCCCGCAGTGACACACGTCTCCACGGGGCCAAAGTCCGGCAGGGCCGCCTCCGAGCCAAAGTCCAATGCTCCGAACTGAACGTTGAGACCGGGGACGTCGGCAGAGCCAGGCATTTCCACCGCCGACGAGGGGATCTGGAGTTGAGGGGAAAGCTCTTACTCAGAGGGGACTCATTGTCAGGAAACAGCATCTTTATTATTCACAATCCTTGCATTTGAGAGAATCGGATTGTGTCAGGATCTGCACAGATTTGCTAATCTTGATCGCCAATCCCCTCAAACACCCTTAGCTTCTTCATTTAGAGCAGTGCTCTTCAACGCTGGGAATAGACCAATTAAGCATCCAGTCCTTGATTAGATCAATCAGGTGTGTTATTACTGGCCTATAACAAGAACCTTGATAGCCAAGGTTGACTATTCCTGTCCTACACACTGGGTGAAGCCCAATTCTTTCCTTGATTCCTCCTGTCCTTGATTTCTTGAACTCACACTGGGAATCGAGGAAATACTTGTCTATGGTTCCTTTTACCTTAGAGGTGGGAGGTATCCTTCGTTTCTGGGCCTTTAGCTGCGGAACGCGCTGCTGCTGCAGTGAGTTGCTGCCTTGAGGGTCCGGCACGGCACTGGGGGCAGGCTTGGCACCGATGGTGGCCAGGGGGGGTCCCTGGATGGGGGAGGGGGATTGGGCTGGCGGGGGGCTGGGCTGGCAAGCAATGGGCAGGGAGGGGGCGCCGTGTCTCTGGGCCAGCTGGCTCAGCACCAGGGATGGCTCAGGCTGCAGCTTAAAGTCCCCTGGAGGGCGAACACACAAATACAGATCCATCAGGCATACGGACACAACCACCACATACAGACACATGGCCATTTATCAAAAAAAGCCATATGCCAGGTATTTTAAATGATAGATTATTTTGGTAAATCAAATCTGATTAAAAAAAAGTGTTTGAGTGTGTGTGACTCACGGCTGAAGTGTGAGGTGTGTGAGGAGGATGTGGCGCTGGGCTCTGGGGCCTTGATATCCCAGCTTGAAGTGGAAGGCGGTGGGAGAACAGGGGGGGCTCCTCCTATCCCTGGGAGTCTACTCCCCAGAGAGGTGTTGCTGGCCCCCTGAGTGCTGGGAGGGGGGGCTGCCTGGGAGGATGGGAGAGGACCCAGGCCCGGGCCCTTCAGCTGCTCCAAGATCTGGGCCCCCGGACTGGACTGACTCCTCTTAGACTGGCCCAGGTCCCCGAAACCTGCCCCTAGCACTGACGACTGGCAGACAGAAGGAGAGAGTTGAGTGAATGGGGCCCTATGTTAATACAAGCAAAAATATGGTGACCAAGTAAGGGAAACACTTTACTTTTTCCAAATTTTGTTAGGTTACAGCCTTATTCTAAAATTGATTGAATTGTTTTTTTCCCTTATCAATCTACACACAATAACCCATAATGACAAAGCAAAAGCAGCTCTTTCAATTTTTTTGCTAATTTATAAAAAAACAAAAAACAGAAATATCACATTTACATAAGTATTCAGACCCTTTACTCAGTACTTTGTTGAAACACCTTTGGCAGCCTCGAGTCTTCTTGGGCATGACGCTACATGCTTGGCACACCTGTATTTGTGGAGTTTCTCCCATTCTTCTCTGCGGATCCTCTCAAGCTCTGTCAGGTTGGATAGGGAGCATTGCTGCAAAGCTATTTTCAGGTCTCTCCAGAGATGTTTGATAGGGTTCAAGTCGGGGCTCAGGCTGGGCCACTCAAGGACATTCAGAGACTTCCCGAAGCCACTCCAGTATTGTCTTGGCTGTGTGCTTAGGGCCGTTGTACTGTTGGAAGGTGAACCTTCGCCCCAGTCTGAGGTCCTGAGCACTCTGGAGCAGGCTTTCATCAAGGGTCTCTGTACTTTGCCCCATTCATCTTTCCCTCGATCCTGACTAGTCTTCCAGTCCCTGCCGCTGAAAAACATCCCCACAGCATGATGTTGCCTCCACCATGCTTCACTGTAGGGATAGTGCCAGGTTTCCTCCAGATGTGACGCTTGGCATTCAGGCCAAAGAGTTCGATCTTGGTTTCATCAGACCAGAGAACCTTGTTTCTTATGGTCTGAGTGTCTTTAGGGGCCTTTTGGCAAACTCCAAGCGGGCTGTCATGTGCCTTTTACTGAGGAGTGGCTTCCATCTGGTCACTCTACCAAAAAGGCCTCTGGAGCGCTGTCAGAGTGACCATCGGGTTCTTGGTCACCTCCCTGACCAAGACCCTTCTCCCCCGATTGCTCAGTTTGGCCAGGCGGCCATCTCTAGGAAGAGTCTTGGTGGTTCCAAACTTCTTCCATTTAATAATGATGGAGGCCACTGTGTTCTTGGGGACCTTCAACACTGCAGAAATTTTTGGTACCCTTCCCCAGATCTGTGCCGCAACACAATCCTGTCTTGGAGCTCTACGGACAATTCCTTCAACTTGATGGTTCGGTTTGTGCTCTGAAATGCACTGTAAACTGTGGGACCTTATAAAGACAGGTGTGTGCCTTTCCAAATCATGTCCAATCAATAGGATTTTACCACAGGTGGACTCCAATGAAGTTGTAGAAACATCTCAAGGATGATCAATGGAAACAATAAGCACCTGAGCACAACTTCGAGTCTCATAGCATTAGGTCTGAATACTTATGTAAATAAGGTATCCATTTTTTATTTGTAATAAATTTGCAAACATTTCTAAAAACTTGTTTTCGCTTTGTCATTATGGGGTATTGTGTGTAGATTGCTGAGGATTTGTTTTTATTTAATCCATTTTAGAATAAGGCTGTAATGTAGCAAAATGTGGAAAAAGTCAAGGGGTCTGAATACTTTCCAAAGGCACTGTATATACAAAAGTATGTGGACACCCTTTCAAAGTGGTGGATTCGGCTAGTTCAGCCACAAAATCGAGCACACAGCCATGCAATCTCAATTGACAAACATTGGCAGTTGTTTGGCCTTGAATGGCCTTACTGAAGAGCTCAGGTGACTTTCAACGTGGCACCGGCGTAGAATGCCACCAGCACAAGAACTGCTCGTCGGAAGCTTCATGAAATGGGTTTTCATGGCTGAGCAGCTGCACGCAAGCCCAAGATCACCATGCACAATGCCAAGCGTCAGCTGGAGTGGTCTAAAACTCGCCGCAGATTGGACTCTGGAGCAGTAAAAACACGTTCTCTGGAGTGATGAATCACACTTCACCATCTGGCAGTCCGACAGACGAATATGGGTTTGGCAGATGCCAGGAGAATGCTACCGGCCCCAATGCATAGTGCCAACTGTAAAGTTTGGTGGAGGAGGAATAATGATCTGGGGCTGTTTTTCATGGTTCGGGCTAGGCTAGGTTCTGCGCATGCCAGGAGAACGCTACGTGCCCCAATGCATAGTACCAGTGAAGGGAAATATTAACCCTACCGCATACAATGACATTCTAGACTATTTTGTGCTTCCAACTTTGTGGCAACAGTTTGGGTAAGGCCCTTTCCTGTTTCAGCATGACAATGCCCCATGCACAAAGCAAGGTCCATACAGAAATGGTTTGTTGAGATCGGTGTGGGGTGTGGAAGAACTTGACTGGCCTGCACAGAGCCCTGACTTCAACCCCATCGAAAACCTTAGGGATGAATTGGAACGCTGACTGCGAGCCAGGCCTAATCACCCAACATCAGTGCCCGACCTAACTACTGCTCTTTTAGCTGAATGGAAGCAAGTCCCCGCAGCAATGTTCCAACATCTAGTGGAAAGCCGCAAAGGGGGGACCAACTCCATATTAATGCCCATGGTTTTGGAATGAGATGTTCGACGAGCAGGTGTCTACATACTTTTGGTCATGTGGTGTATGTATCCGAAAAGTTTTAAAGGGCATGAGTATGGCTCACCAGGGCGGCGTGTGCATAGCTGGTGCTGCCCGTGCCAATGGCCGACCCGTTGCGGGAGGGGTGATGGTGGGAGTTGGTGAAAACCAGGCTATGCGAAGAGGGGGCATCCCCTCCTCCTCTTCCTTCTCCCACTGGCTTTTGCAGCAGAGAGGGCAGGTCCAGACTACAGGAGACACACAATTATTACAACACATAATACTATTTCTATTGCACACATACCCACTATGGAGAAAGTCTGACTAAATCAACACAGTCATAACGGGGACCATGTCTCAAGGGAAGGATCCATACATCCTTCCTACTTATTATGCACATCCAATGTATCTACCAAAGCAGCTGGGCCAAACATATCCCTCCATGGAATAAACCTGGCAAAGAGGTCAAGCTGTTATTTTGTGCACCACTGGGCTGGTATTTTCCCCATATCTACACAATACCAAAAGCATTGTTTTTATATATATATTTTCATCCCTTTTTCTCCCCAGTTGCGTGGTATCCAATTGGTAGTTACAGTCTTGTTCCATTGCTGCAACTCCCGTGCGGACTCGGGAGAGGCGAAGGTCAAGAGCAGTGCGGCTTGGCTGGGTTGTATTTCGGAGGACGCACTGCTCTTGACCTTCGCCTCTCCCGAGTCCGCACGGGAGTTGCAGCAATGGAACAAGACTGTAACTACCAATTGGATACCACGCAACTGGGGAGAAAAAGGGGTGTCAGCGTGCACTGCGCCCAGCCCGCCACAGGAGTCGCTAGTGCGTGATGGGACAAGAACATCCCTGCCGGCCAAACCCTCCCCTAATCCTGGCGACGCTGGGCCAATTTTTCACCGCCCCATGGGTCTCTCGGTCGCGGCCGGCTACGACAGAACCTGGACTCGAACCAGGATTTCTAGTGGCACAGCTAGCACTGCAATGCAGTGCCTTAGACCACTGCGCCACTTGGGAGGCCTCAAAAGTAGTGTTGACATGTGTCGGGTGGGTACCCTAGCTAGTCGTGCAGATGGTGAGCTGGGAGTTACCTTTGCCCAGGTGTGATGTTGTTCTGAGGTGCAGGTGCACTTGAGGCGGTGAATACTTTGGTCTCGGAGAGCTGAGGGGAGACAGAGAGTTATTGACAAATGTAATAGACCAAGTTGTGAGACAAGGCTAACTATAGTTTTGTTAAACCTTTTGAAGTCACACTGTATGAACTAGTACACTGTTGTGCAGGACACTAAATTCAAACCCTTAATTGGTAGCACTGGTGCTCCAAACTTTAATTAAGAGAACATAAAATTTAGGAGCACCAGAAAATAAGATTTTGTTTAATCGATTGAGATACAGCCTATATGAATTCCAGCTACTACTGAAGCACATGTTGTTCCCTAGAAACGAATATGTAACCCTGTAAATACATTTAAATACAACATACAAAAGCTCAAATGTAATTGAAATGAAAAATTCATTTGAGGAATAATTGATTTCTACATTATGTAAAATAACTATTTTTCTATTGAGATGCATTACATTGAAAATTGTACACCGTCTCTTTAAGAACGTTTGTGACGACAACATGCAAGAGCTGTAATTCATTAATTGCTCTGATCATTGATCTCCTAAAGAAGCTATACCTTTTCCTTTCTTTCTGTGCCCTCAAACGTTACCAGGTTGTTAGCTAGCTAGCTAGCTAATGAGGTAATAAAAGGTTACAAAAATGATGTGGCTTATTTTTCTAGGCACACTGGTGCTCCCATTTTAAAATGGGAGTTCGCACACCAACATATTAAGAAGCATATGTGACCAAAATGGTCGCACTTCACAGCCCTGGTCATGTA
>QNTS01003430.1:134858-147570 GCA_003317085.1 Hucho hucho | reverse complement strand
GGTATCAGGTACTGTTGTCAGGTACAGTACAGGTGGTATCAGGTACTGTTGTCAGGTACAGTACAGGTGGTATCAGGTACTGTTGTCAGGTACAGTACAGGAGGTATCAGGTACTGTTGTCAGGTACAGTACAGGAGGTCTACTAGTGCGGCGTCATTCATTCGGATAGACTGTCATTCAAGGACTTCTGGTTTCTTCTGTGTGCATTAATATGAATGTCTGTGTGTGTGTGTGTGTGTGTGTGTGTGTGTGTGTGTGTGTGTGTGTGTGTGTGAGAGAGAATTCAGGCATGATAAAGTGAAACAGTGCAGTAAAGGGATTCAAGGTGTTGTGTAAGGATGGAAGAACTAAGGACAAAGTCAGGACATCTGACGTGACGTCCCAGCCTTAGTACAGATGACATCACAATGAATGAGAAGAATTCCCTTCAAAACTGGGCCGAACCACTGCAGCCACAGAGAGAGGGGTGTTCCACGAGTTCCAAACGCTCCAGTTCCACAACTGTTAGGTAGAACCTGAGTCGTGTTCATTAGGGCACACCGTAGCAAAACGTTTCTTCAATTTCATACCTAATGAACACAACCCTGGACTGTCTCTGTCTGTGTTCCAAATGGCACCCGAGTCCATATACAGTATACTATTTTTGACCAGGGTCTATAGGAAATAGGATGCCAATGTGTTCTCTCTCTCTCTCTCTCTCTCTCCCTCCTGTCTCCTGCTAGAGGTCCCCAGGTTTCTGATGGCAAGTGTTGCAGACGCGCACCGGGTGGTCCCAGCCTTTAGAGGGCACCGCTCTGCGTTCAGGGGAGCAGTCGTCACACACGCCCTGGCCGCAGGCCCTGCAGTGGTGGATGGAGAGACGCGGGGCGGAAAAGTCTCTCTGACACTCACAGCAGCACCGGATGTTCTGGTCCGGAACCCAGTAGGCTGGACGAGCTGCATCCTTCATCAGACCTGGAGAGAGTGGGAGAGGAGAGGGCGTACACAGGCACGCAAACACAGACAGACACACACACACACACACACACACACATTAGTTTTGCGAGGACATACAGTTATGTCAAAGTGACCAGTCCATCACAGCTTATATTGAATGATGTATATAACATGATACGAAAGTCATCATCGCGGCTGTATTTCTGCCTGCTTAAACAGCTATAACTCAGATACGCATGAAAACATGAAATGACCCGGGAATCGGTAGAACGTCGCTCAGAGATGCACAAAAATGACAAAAACATTCAAAATGGGTGAATCTTTCCTTTAAAAAGTGCTCCACGTAGAACAGCTTCACTTCGTATTATGGACATTTTCTGTAATTACAATGCAGATATGCAAAAACAATGTGTAGCACCTTCAAGCCTGTATGTTAAGCACAGACATGTGGACATGTGACCCAGCGGGCTACTGACCCAGCGGGCTACGGTACTCCCCCAGCGGGCTACGGTACTCACCCAGAGGGCTACGGTACTCACCCAGCGGGCTACAGTACTCACCCAGCGGGCTACAGTACTCACCCAGCGGGCTACAGTACTCACCCAGCGGGCTACAGTACTCACCCAGAAGGCTACAGTACTCACCCAGAGGGATGTACGTAGCGGTGACCACAGCTCCTAGTGTATTCTGAACAGCCTCTCCTACTCTCCTACTGAGTGTCCCTCCTTCCTCCTCCTCCAACGCTGCATCCAGCAGCTCTACCACACATACAAGGAAGAAAGAAGAAAACAACCACAGATTTACGTTTTACATATTAATTTATAAGATATGTAAATCCGATAGTAAGAGTAAGAAATAAACAGTAAATATTTTCTACGTCTGTTAATCTGGATACACGATTTCCCGCCTAATTTTGATGATCATGTTAGTGACGGGGGGGAAAACTCCAGTTAAATATTTGGATATTATTTTTGACGATATATCGTATCGTTTTGACAATATCGCAATTAAAAACAAAATTGCGCTAGTTGGCTGTACCTGCACCAAAACTCCAGTATTTTTCCTTCAGCGTTTGTGCGAGCCAATTTGTTTTCAGCAATTTTATTTCCATGACGGATCAAAACTTGTTTCTCATGGCTCTCTCTTGTCCCTCTGCAGCAGACATATGGTGAGCAATATGTTTGGAATATTGAATCGCAATAAAATCACAGTATTGAATCACAATACATACCGTGCATTCGGAAAGTATTCAGACCCCTTCACTTTTTTCACATTCTGTTATGTTACAGCCTTATTCTAAAATTGATTAAATCGATTTTTTCCCTTGTCAATCGACACAAAATACCCCATAATGACAAAGCAAAACTGTTTTTTATACATTTCTGCACATTTATTACAAATAAAAAACGGAAATATCACATTCACATAAGTATTCTGACCCTTTACTCAGTACTTTGTTGAAGCACCTTTGGCAGCGATTACAGCCACGAGTCTTCTTGGGTATGAAGCTACAAGCTTGGCACACCTGTATTTGGGGAGTATGTCCCATTCTTCTCTGCAGATCCTCTCAAGCTCTGTCAGGTTGGATGGGGAGGTCTCTCCAGAGATGTTCGATCGGGTTCAAGTCCGGGCTCTGGCTGAGTCACTCAAAAATATTCAGAGACTTGTCCTGAAGCAACTCCTGCGTTGTCTTGGCTGTGTGCTTAGGGTCATTGTCCTGTTGGAAGGTGAACCTTTGCCCCAGTCTGAGGTCCTGAGTGCTCTGGAGCAGGTTGTCATCAAGGATCTCTCTGTACTTTGCTCCATTCATCTTTCCCTCGATCCTGACTAGTCTCCCAGTCCCTGCCGGTGAAAAACATCCCCACAGCAGGATGCTGCCACCACCATGCTTCACCGTAGGGATGGTGCCAGGTTTCCTCCATACCATGGAGTGCTGCGGAGATGGTTGTCCTTCTGGAAGGTTCTCCCATCTCCACAGAGGAACTCTGGAGCTCTGTCAGAGTGACCATCGGGTTGTTGGTCACCTCCCTGACCAAGGCCCTTCTCCCCCGATTGCTCAGTTTGGCCGGGCGGCCAGCTCTAGGAAGAGTCTTGGTGGTTCCAAATTTCTTCCATTTAAGAATGATTGAGGCCACTGTGGTCTTGGGGACCTTCAATGCTGCAGACATTCTTTGGTACCCTTCCCCAGATTTGTCTCAGAGCTCTACAGACGATTCCTTCGACCCCATGGCTTGGTTTTTGCTCTGACATGCACTGTCAACTGTGGGACCTTATATAGACAGGTGTGTGCCTTTCCAAATCATGTCCAATCAATTGAATTTACCACAGGTGGACTCCAATCAAGTTGTAGAAACATCTGAAGGATGATCAATGGAAACAGGATGCACCTGAGCTCAATTTTGAGTCTCATAGCAAAGGGTCTGAATGCTTATGTAAATATGGTATTTTTGTTTTTTTATAATATTCCATAAATTAGCAAACATTTCTCAAAACCTGTTTTCGCTTTGTCATTATGGGGTATTGTGATGTCATTATGGGGTATTGTGATGTCATTATGGGGGTATTGTGATGTCATTATGGGAGTATTGTGATGTCATTATGGGAGTATTGTGATGTCATTATGGGGTATTGTGATGTCATTATGGGGTATTGTGATGTCATTATGGGGTATTGTGTGTAGATTGATGAGGAAAAACATGTATTTAATCAATTTTAGAATAAGGCTGTAAGGTAACAAAACGTGAAAAAAGTAAAGGGGTCTGAATACTTTCTGAATGCACTGTACATTATCGTATCGTGTTAATATCGTATTGTGAGGTCCCTGCCAATTCCCAGCCCTAGTTCATATGGCATACAGTTTTATCTAAGAGTATTTATCTAAAAGACCTATTGGGACATCATAAGATCACTGTAGAAAAAAACATGTCCTTTTTTGAAAGTATTTTTACCCCTTTTTCCTGGTAGTTAGTCTTGTCCCGTTGCTGCAACTCCCGTACGGACTCGGGAGAGGCGAAGGTCAAGAGCTGTGCGTCCTCCGAAACACGACCCAACCAAGCCGCACTGCTTCTTGACACAATGCCCGCTTAACCTGGAAGCCAGCCGCACCAATGTGTCGGAGGAAACACCGTACACCTGCCGACCGTGTCAGCGTACACTGTGCCCGGGCCCGCCACAGGAGTCGCTAGTGTGCGATGGGACAAGAACATCCCTGCCGGCCAAACCCTCCCCTAACCCGGACGACGCTGGGCCAATTGTGAGCCGCCCCGTTGGTCTCCCGGTCGCGGCCGGCTGTGACAGAGCCTGGACTCAAACCAGGATCTCTAGTTAGCACCGCGCCACTCGGGAGGCCCGTCCTTACCTTCTGAGATGCCCCGGTTCTGGAAGCAGGCATCACAGACCCGTACGGGGGCGAGCCCCCAGCCCCTCTCTGGAACAGGACGGTTCTTAGTGGAGCAGCTGTCACAGAAGCCCTCTCCACAGGCACGGCAGTGGTGCTTAGTATCGTTGTCCTGGAACACCTCACTGCACTTAGCACATTCCTGTTACAGAGACACAGAGAGGAGAGAGATTTTATCACAGGCTGAAAACACAAGGACACATAGGAGCAATGGACAGTCTTTACACAGTCATAAGAGCAATGGACAGTCTTTACACAGTCATAGGAGCAATGGATAGTCTTTACGCAGTCATAGGAGCAATGGATAGTCTTTACACAGTCATAGGAGGAATGGATAGTCTTTACACAGTCATGGGAGCAATGGGCAGTCTTTACACAGTCATAGGAGGAATGGACAGTCTTTACACAGTCATAGGAGGAATGGACAGTCTTTACACAGTCATAGGAGGAATGGACAGTCTTTACACAGTCATAGGAGGAATGGACAGTCTTTACACAGTCATAGGAGGAATGGACAGTCATAAACAATAAACCAAGACAGCATGGACATGTCTAAAGATTTTGACTGCACAGCTGAGGCTTGAGAACTTAGGGAATTACTGGGTTGGAATGAAGTACACTGTGTAAAGACTGTGTAAAGACTGTCCATTGCTCCTATGACTGTGTAAAGACTATCCATTGACTGCCCTACATACCTCTTCATAAAAGAGAGAGAGGGAGAAAGAGAGGGAGAAAGAGAGAGAAAGAAAGAAAGAGGGAGAGAAAAAGAGAGGGAGAAAGAAAGAAGGAGAAATAGAGAGAAAGAATAAGGGAGAAAGAGAGAGAGAGAGACGGGAGAGAGACAGATACTTTAAAAACCTCTGCATTACAACCCTCAAAATAACCTTCATTGCCAGTGAGTCACTGCATCTCCATGTTGGTTCTGAAAATGCATATGTCAGCCATGTTGGATCCATGCTGTGTCTATATCAGTATGACCAGATGGCTGTGAGGACCACGTACCAGGATGAGGGAGTTGGGTTTCCAGTAGGCCGGGGCGATCTGGTCGGTGAGCCAGGAAGTGACAGCTTTGGCAGGTTTCACACTGAGCTCTGACACACTCTGGGAGATGTAGTTCACACCGTCCAACAGTCTCTGAGCTGCATTGTTGTTGTCCTTCAGAAAACCATCCGACTGGAGAGAGGAGAGAGAGTGGAAGGAGCAAGAGAGAGGGGAAGAGAGAGAGGAGAGAGAGAGAGAGAGAAGGGCAGTAGTATGAGTGACAGAGAAGTAAGTCATTATGTATAGCCCATTACGGTACATTCTACAATCTAGAGGCTTCATTTCGGGCGACAGGTAGCCTAGTGGTTAGAGCGTTGGGCCAGTAACCGAAAGGTTGCTAGATCGAATCCCCGAGCTGACAAGGTAAACATCTGTTATGCTGCCCCTGAACAAGGCAGTTAACCCACTGTTCCCTGGTAGGCCATTATTGTAAATAAGAATTTGTTCTTAACTGACTTGCCTAGTTAAATAAAGGTTAAATAAAAGTTGCCAAACTGAAAGAACCAGTGGCTGCTCTGGTATGTTGTTGACTACCTGCCACTGTGTAAAGCTTAGTAGGGGCCATAGCCTCTCAGAGAAGGAATGCTGATCACTTTTGCCTGTTAGATCACAATGAAAAAGATGATGGGAATCCGATCCTAGAGCAGCACTCCTACTCAGACGCTTTATGAATATGGGCCGTGGGAAGAGTAGGGGAGTCCTCTCTTGTTCTTACCCCAGGTCAGATGTGTTGTATCTCAGTCCTGACCACTGTGTCCTGGTCCCCTCCCATCTCTTGTTCTTTTTAAAATTTTATTTCTTAGGGGGTGTAGATCAGCCTTAATATTGCAAATAGATTGTAGCCTCCATCAATGTAATTGTCTGCATCATTTTCAATCCCTCATATTTTGTTTGCAAATATATACAGTACCAGTCAAAAGATTGACCAAGGAGAGTGATGGAGTGCTGCATCAGATGACCTGGCCTCCAAAATCACCCGACCTCAACCCAATTGAGATGGTTTGGAATGAGTTGGACCACAGAGTGAAGGAAAAACAGCCAACAAGTGCTCAGCATATGTGGGAACTCCTTCAGGACTGTTGGAAAAGCATTCCTCATAAAGCTGGTTGAGAGAATGCCAAGAGTGTGCAAAGCTGTCATCAAGGCAAAGGGAGGCTACTTTGAAGAATCTCAAATATATTGTGATTTGTTTAACACTTTTTTGGTTACTTCATGATTCCATATGTGTTATTTCATAGTCTTGATGTCTTCACTATTATTCTACAATGTAGAAAATAGTAAAAATAATGAAAAACCCTTGAATGAGTAGGTGAGTCCAAACTGTTGACTGGTACTGTATATATATATTTTTTTGTTGTTGTTGTTGTTTTTGGGGGTTTTAGTTGCATCCTTCATCTACCCTCAACCCCTCCCATCGATCTCTGAAGACCATCCAGTCCCAGCCTTCATCTACCCTCAACCCCTCCCATCTATCTCTGAAGACCATCCAGTCCCAGCCTTCATCTACCCTCAACCCCTCCCATCTATCGCTAAACACCATCCAGTTTTCGATTTGTCATATATTTTTCAACTGTGCTGTGATGTTTCCCAAAAGATCTGACCCTTTCTATTCTCATAGATTCTTCATATTGTAAATTAAAGATAAACATTTTTGCTAAGAATATTATTGATTGATTGACAGAATTATTTTTTTATCACCCAGCAGTGCTCCAGGTAAATGTTGCAATTCTTCAGCCATTCCTGGACCTGTGACCAAAAACAAGCTACATATGGACAGTACCAAAACAAATGATCTAATGATTCTATCTCTTCGCAGCAAAATCTGCAGAGCTGAGATGGATGTATCCCCCACATACAGTGCATTCGGAAAGTATTCAGACCCCTTGACCTTTTCCACATTTTGTTACTTTATACAGCCTTATACTTTCCGAATGCACTGTATTTAAAATAATCCATCTACCTTGCGGATCTGTTTGAACAATTTGCACATTCAGATCTAAATGATTGTTAATTAATTACGTTTCTTTGCCCATGGGATAAATATATTTCGCCCCGCCAGTCCTTTTTCCACACAACTTCATCTAAAATTGTTGATTCAATTTCTTGTAAACAATAGATATTTTATTCCTTCTCTTTTAGCCAGGTAAATACTGATCGTTTTTTCTTATTATCTGCTAAGCCATTACAATTATAACTGGCTTTACATATTTCACCATAATAAGAAACAAGTTTCAATTCTATTTATCATAATATTTGTTTTAAACTTACCATTAAAAAGTACCATAATTATTGTGTGTATCTGCAATGCTACGGAGTAAACCTCCAATTGTTCTCCACTATTCCACCCACTAAAACCTCCCCCCATCCCAAGTTGGATTGTTGTCCCAGTGACTGGCAGACCGCCCCTGTCCACCTGTATCCCAGGGCCTTTGAGAGATTGAGACCCATCCTTTATAAAGAGCACACAGCGCCACCTACAGAACAGAAGCACATTAACTGCCTTAAGCACTTCCAACTCCCTCACCTCCATTGTATTGTAGACATTTATTTAAAAACAATATATACAGTACTGGTCAAAAGTTTGGACACACCTACTCATTCAAGGGTTTTTCTTTATTTGTACGTTTTTCTACATTGTAGAATAATAGTGAAGACATCAAAACTATGAAATAACACATATGGAATCATGTAGTAACCAAAAAAAGTGTTAAACAAATCAAAATATATTTTATATTTGAGATTCTTCAAAGTAGCCAACCTTTGCCTTGAAGACAGCTTTGCACACTCTTGGCATTCTCTCAACCAACTTCATGAGATGCCTTGTTAAAAGTTAATTTGTGGAATTTCTTTCCTTCTTAATGGCAATCAGTTGTGTCGTGACAAGGTAGGGGTGGTATACAGAAGATAGCCCTATTTGGTAAAAGACCAAGTCCATATTATGGCAAGAACATCTCAAATAAGCAAAGAGAAACAACAGTCCATCATTACTTTAAGACATGAAGGTCAGTCAATCTGAAAAATGTCATGAAATGTGAAAGTTTCTTCAAGTGCAGTCGCAAAAACCATCAAGAGCTATGATGATACTGGCTCTCATGAGGACCGCCACAGGAAGGGAAGAGTTACCTCTGCTGCAGAGGATAAGTTCATTAGAGTTAACTGCTCCTCGGATTGCAGCCCAAATAAATGCTTCACAGAGTATAAGTAACAGACACATCTCAACATCAACAGTTCAGAGGAGACTGTGTGAATCAGACCTTCATGGTCGAATTGCTGCAAAGAAACCACTACTAAAGGACACCAATAATAATAAGAGACTTGCTTGGGCCAAAAAAACACGAGCAATGGACATTAGACTGGTCTAAATCTGTCCATATTATGGCAAGAACAGCTCAAATAAGCAAAGATAAATGACAGTCCATCACTTTAAGACATGAAGGTCAGTCAATTCTGAAAATTTCAAGAACTTTTAAAGTTTCTTCAAGTGCAGTCGCAAAAACCATCAAGTGCTGTGATGAAACTGGCTCTCATGAGGACCGCCACATGGGAGGAAGTTACCTCTGCTGCAGAGGATAAGTTCATGAGAGTTAAATGCACCTCAGATTGCAGCCCAAATAAATGCTTCATAGAGTATAAGTAACAGACACATATCAACTAGAGGTCGACCGATTAATCGGCATGGCCGATTAATTAGGGCCGATTTCAAGTTTTCATAACAATCGGTAATCGGCATTTTTGGTTGCCAACTATGGCCGATTACATTACACTCCACGAGGAGACTGCGTGGCAGGCTGACCACCTGTTACGCGAGTGCAGCAAGGAGCCAAGGTAAGTTGCTAGCTAGCATTAAACTTATCTTATAAAAAACAATCAATCTTCACATAATCACTAGTTAACTACACATGGTTGATGATATTACTAGATTAACTAGCTTGTCCTGCGTTGCATATAATCAATGCGGTGCCTGTTAATTTATAATTGAATCACAGCCTACTTCAACGTCGCCAAATGGGGGATGATTTAACAAAAGCACATTTGCCAAAAAAGCACAATCGATGCACAAATGTACCTAACCATAAACATCAATGCCTTTCTTAAAATCAATACACAAGTCAATTTTTTTTAAACCTGCACATTTAGTTAAAATAAATTAATGTTAGCAGGCAATATTAACTAGGGAAATTGTGTCACTTCTCTTGCGTTCTGTGCAAGCAGAGTCAGGGTATATGCAGCAGTTTGGGCCGCCTGGCTCGTTGCGAACTGTGTGAAGACCATTTCTTCCTAACAAAGACCGTAATTAATTTGCCATAATTATGACATAACATTGAAGGTTGTGCAATGTAACAGCAATATTAAGACTTAGGGATGCCACCCGTTCGATTAAATACAGAACGGTTCCGTATTTCACTGAAAGAATAAACGTTTTGTTTTCAAAAAATATAGTTTCCGGATTTGACCATATTAATGACCTAAGGCTCATATTTCTGTGTGTTGATTATATTAATATTAAGTCTATGATTTGATAGAGCAGTCTGACTGAGCGTTGGTAGGCAGCAGCAGGCTCGTAAGCATTCATTCAAACCGCACTTTCCTGCGTTTGCCAGCAGCTCTTCGCAATGCTTGATGCACAGCGCTGTTTATTTTATTTATTTATTTTATTTCACCTTTATTTAACCAGGTAGGCTAGTAGAGAACAAGTTCTCATTTACAACTGTGACCTGGCCAAGATAAAGCACAGCAGTTTGATACATACAACAACAAAGAGTTACACATGGAATACACAGACATACAGCCAATAATACAGTAGAAAAAATATATTTTAAAAATAAGTCTATATACAGTGAGTGCAAATGAGGTAAGATAAGGGAGGTAGGGCAATAAATAGGCCATGGTGGCGAGGTAATTACAATATAGCAATTTAACACTGGAATGGTAGATGTGCAGAAGATAAATGTGCAAGTTACTGGGGTGCAAAGGAGCAAGATGAATAAATAAATACAGTATGGGGATGAGGTAGTTGGATGGGCTGTTTACAGATGGGCTATGTACAGGTGCAGTGATCTGTGAGCTGCTCTGACAGCTGGTGCTTCAAGCTAGTGAGGGAAATATGAGTCTCCAGCTTCAGTGATTTTTGTAGTTCGTTCCAGTCATTGGCAGCAGAGAACTGGAAGGAAAGGCGGCCAAAGGAGGAATTGGCTTTGGGGGTGACCAGTGAGATATACCTGCTGGAGTGCGTGCTACGGGTGGGTGCTGCTATGGTGACCAGTGAGCTGAGGTAAGGCGGGGCTTTACCTAGCAAAGACTTGTAGATGACCTGGAACCAGTGGGATTGGTGACGAGTATGAAGCGAGGGCCAGCCAACGAGAGCATACAGGTCGCAGTGGTGGGTAGTATATGGGGATTTGGTGACAAAACGGATGGCACTGTGATAGACTGCATCATCATTTATGACTTCAAGCCTATCAACTCCTGAGATTAGGCTGGCAACACTATAGTGCCTATAAGAACATCCAATAGTCAAAGGTACATGAAAAACAAATGGTATAGAGAGAAATAGTCTAATAATTCCTATAATAACTACAACCTAAAACTTCTTAACTGGGAATATTGAAGACTCATGTTAAAAGGAACCACCAGCTTTCATATGTTCTCATGTTCTGAGCAAGGAACTTAAACGTTAGCTTTTTTACATGGCACATAATGCACTTTTACTTTCTTCTCCAACACTGTGTTCTTCCATTATTTAAAACAAACTGAACATGTTTCATTATTTATTTGAGACTAAATAGATTTTTATTTATGTACTATATTAAGTCAAAATATGTTCATTCAGTATTGTTGTAATTGTCATTATTACATATATATATATAAAAAAAAATATAAAATTGGCCGATTAATCGCTATGGGCTTTTTTTGGTCCTCCAATAATCGGTGGAAATCTGTCCTTTAGTCTGATGATTCCAACCATCGTGTCTTTGTGAGATGCAGAGTAGGTGAACGGATGATCTCCGCATGTGTGGTTCCCACAGTGAAGCATGGAGGAGGAGATGTGATGGTGTCGGGGTGCTTTGCTGGTGACACTGTCAGTGATTTATTTATAATTCAAGGCATCTGGTCTCATCTGGTTTGCTCTTAGTGGGACTATCATTTGTTTTTCAACAGGACATTGACCCAAAACACACCTTCAGGCTGTGTAAGGGCTATTTGACCAAGAAGGAGAGTGATGGAGTGCTGCATCAGATGACCTGGCCTCCACAATCACCCGACCTCAACCCAATTGAGATGGTTTGGGATGAGTTGGACCGCAGAGTGAAGGTAAAGCAGCCAACAAGTGCTCAGCATACGTGGGAACCCCTTCAAGACTGTTGAAAAAGCATTCCTCATGAAGCTGGTTTAGAGAATTCCAAGAGTATGCAAAGCTGTCATCAAGGCAAAGAGTGGCTACTTTGAAGAATCTCAAATGTAAAATATATTTTGATTTGTTTAACACTTTTTTGGTTACTACATGATTCCATGTGTGTTATTTCATAGTTTGATGTCTTCACTATTATTCTACAATGTAGAAAACAGTACAAATAAAGAAAAACCCTTGAATGATTAGGTGTGTCCAAACTGTTGACTGGTATTGTATATATTTTTTTAAATTGTACATATCTTAATTTATTTCCACAATTAAGGAATATTATGCAATATAATGTTGGCAGTTCATACGAAGGATTGTTACATACAACCAGGATTGGCATTACAAAAATATTGTTTTTGGCAAACAATTATTGTGATTCATCCTGTATTGTCCTTAACATCATTACCCCATAGCAACAGATGTGGACACACACTCCACCCTTCCCCTGCAAACAACCAAAAGCTCAGATGTTGAACAGTTGTTACATCCCCGAGCCCAACTCAAGAGAAGACTTGATGTGTGAATACAGAAGGAATGCAAAATTGAGCAAGAATGGGGAGATTTGATTAACCAATGTCAAGTCCTAGCTCCTCTCGTTCTTACCCCAGGCCAGATGTGTTCTATTTCAGTCCTGACCACTGTGTCCACTGGGTCCTGGTTCCCGTACCAGTACTGCCTGCTTCTGTAGATCACCCCACAGTTGGGACACTCTATCACATACCTGTAAACAACACCACTACTTTAGTTCACTCTATTACATAACAGTAAACAACGACACCACTACTTTAGTTCACTCTATTACATACCTGTAAACAATAACACCACTACTTTAGTTCACTCTATTACATACCTGTAAACAACACCACCACTACTTTAGTTCACTCTATTACATACTTGTAAACAACAACACCACTACTTTAGTTCACTCTATTACATAC
>QNTS01003428.1:117192-122955 GCA_003317085.1 Hucho hucho | reverse complement strand
CACACACACACACACACACACACACACACACACACACAACACACACACACAACACACACTCACTCACGCTCTGCTGCCAAATACGGCCCCACTGCCCCAAGACCTAATGTGTGTGACCGGGTGGAAGGCTTCAGTCTGTGTGTTGCTGAATAGTGTGTGTGGGTCTGTAAGAGAGGGACTGGGTGTGAGAGAGACACACACACATTGGCTGTGTTTCAAGGTCTATTTCTGAGGCAGTTGGTAGCAGTCTGCAGAGCCTGTAACGGAGAGTAGCTCATACTGGGCTGCTAGTAGACAGGAAACAACGTATCTCAGGGAAACAAATACAGCCATAACATCTCTTCTCTCCCTCTCTATTTTGCCCTTCTGTCTGTTGGGACAACACAGCTCTATCAAGGAGTAAAGAGCTACAGAGGACCACCCCCATCCATCCACCCCCACTAGAGCCACTAAAGAGCCCCCCTAAGGCCACTGCTAACTGGGGGAGTAGAGGGACCCTTCTACCCCCTGTACTCCCTAATTGAGGCAGATCGAGGGGGTAGAGGTGTGTGTCACCTTCTGTCTGGGTGCCAAGGGAGATAGGACGTGTTTGTTAGCCCCACCCCCTGACCTTTCTCTCTGGCTGACGCATCATTATGACCTCATTAAACGCTACCGGACAGCCACTGCCAGAGGGGAAATACCACAGGAGAGAGTGTGTGTGTGTGTGTCTTTGTGTGTGTGTCTGTGTGTCTGGGTAAGTAGTTTTACTAGCTGCTATATATGCAACTGATAGGGTAGGTGTGTGTAGCAGAGGTTGTTTGGTAAGCCACCGTACCTGCCTGTGTGAGGAGAGTTGTGAGGAGAGACGTAGCTAACACACCCGAGCAGTTTATAAAGAATTTAGCTAGTCTCGCTCTTTCTACATAACAGTAATCCCTACTTGAAATCGGAGACCCTCGCATTTCCCAGCCGTAGCCTGCCTAGGCTATGTGCCTGTGATCGAATTCAACACAGGTAGGCATTACATTGTTGTTTTCAAATATGTATTATTGGCACTGGCAGATAAACTTATCAACACGATATAAACTAAGCAAAAAAAGAAATGTCCTCTCACTGTCAACTGCGTTTATTTTCAGCAAACTTAACATGTGTAAATATTTGTATGAACATAACAAGATTCAACAACTGAGACATAAACTGAACAAGTTCCACAGACATGTGACTAATAAAAATCGAATAAGTTCCCAGACATTTCTGGGGAGAATGGCCCTAGCCCTCACCCTCCGATCCAATAGGTCCCAGACGTGCTCAATGGGATTGAGATCCGGGCTCTTCGCTGGCCATGCCAGAGCACTGACATTCCTGTCTTGCAGGAAATCACGCATAGAACAAGCAGTATGGCTGGTGGCATTGTCATGCTGGAGGGTCATGTCAGGATGAGGGAGGAGGATGTCTTCCCTGTAACGCACAGCATTGAGACTTCCTGCAATGACAACAAGCTCAGTCCGATGATGCTTTGACACACCGCCCCAGACCATGACGGACCCTCCACCTCCAAATCGATCCCGCTCCAGACTACAGACCTCAGTGTAACGCTCATTCCTTCGACGATAAACGCAAATACGACCATCACCCCTGGTGAGACAAAACCGCGACTCGTCAGTGAAGAGCACTTTTTGCCAGTCCTGTCCGGTCCAGAGACGGTGGCGAAGTTGTTGCCGGTGATGTCTGGTGAGGATCTGCCTTACAACAGGCCTACAAGCCCTCAGTCCAGCCTCTCGCCTATTGCGGACAGTCTGAGCACTGATGGAGGGATTGTGTGTTCCTGGTGTAACTCGGGCAGTTGTTGTTGCCATCCTGTACCTGTCCCGCTGGTGTGATGTTCGGATGTACCGATCCTGTGCAGCTGTTGTTACATGTGGTCCGCCACTGCGAGGACGATCAGCTGTCCGTCCTGTCTCCCTGTAGCGCTGTAGCGTCTTAGTACGGACATTGCAATTTATTGCCCTGGCCACATCTGCAGACCTCATGCCTCCTTGCAGCATGCCTAAGGCACATTCACGCAGATGAGCAGGGACCCTGGGCATCTTTCTTCTGGTGTTTTTCAGAGTCAGTAGAAAGGCCTCTTTAGTGTCCTAAGTTTTCATAACTGTGACCTTAATTGCCTACCGTCTGTAAGCTGTTAGTGTCTTAACGACTGTTCCACAGGTGCATGTTCATTAATTGTTTATGGTTCATTGAACAAGCATGGGAAACAGTGTTTAAACCCTTTACAATGAAGATCTGTGAAGTAATTTGGATTTTTACAAATTATCTTTGAAAGACAGGGTCCTGAAAAAGGGCTGTTTCTTTTTTTGCTGAGTTTAAATAACAGCTAGCGAACTTCCGTACATCGCAGTGTTCCGTCCACTTGACCTTATTTTAGCGAGTAATAAACGTAATACTTCCAGGTCAACTGTAATATGAATACCACTGTAAAGCACAATTTCTCCCCTTTCCAGCAAAATCAATGACAAGACCTCCATGCTGCCCGTCTCTGCATGATTGAAGAAGGCAATAGAGCTCCGCCGTGTCTTTTTAAAAACAGTGGAGGGGGAAGCGAAGGCTACTGAGTGATAGTGAAAGGGGGAGATATGTTGTGTGGGGAAACAGCTTTTTTCACCCGATCTGTCCAACTTATCACCTCTAAAATGTAAATAAAACACTAGAAAGAGTTTACATAATGTCTCATTACATACCTATTTGAAGGTTTGTGTCGAATTTTAATCTAGTTTTTAGGGTGGCGCTAAAGTTATCTTCGCAGGTAAACTGCGGCTGTCGCGGCTTTTGATTAATTGAATTAACTATTGATGAACTCACGAGTAATTAACTTTACACTCACCATTGATCATTTCTTGTTTTTAATCTGTGAGAGAAATGCTACCCCTGGTGGAAAGAAGCTGTACGCCACACAATGAGTGGCATAATGCGTGCCGTACGTTTCGTCATGACACGTCACAATGTAGCGTACAGCGTCAGAGGGGTCAGTTTTTTCAACTTTTCTCCAATACTATTGGTCCATTACCATGCCAATCAACGCTTGAGTAGAAACATAGTTTACAACCCGGATGTTGTCGCTACAGTCCCATTAGTTTTCATTGCAGCCTCGTTTGAATGCCGCGGTTACGCAAAACGTGTACGGAACAGTGTTAGCTGCCAGTACTTTTTAACTATACGTGTCACAATTCCAGATGTAACAATGCACAAATAGTCTACTCTCTGGCAATATCTCCCTTCACTTTACCAGCACTGCTTTATAAACAACCAAGTCTAGTTCTTCAAAATAAACAGTATTCTCTCTTGAGTCTTCAAATTTTCCAGGCCTGGCCTCACTAGGCTATATTCGATGGAAATCACAGGTAGGCTGCAATTGTTTTGAAATATATATCCTATTTAAATGATAAACCTTACATATCACAATACATTTTATACTACATCTGTATAACATTTTGTGACATCTGCTGATGTAAAAAGGGCTTTATAAACACGTTTGATTGAATTTGATTAATAGTCTACTTAGCATAGGGAAAATCATAACAATTCCTGTAATTCCTTTACTACAAATGACCCACGCCGTTTACCCGCATATTTTACCAGCATTGCTCCGCGTAGACGCCAGAAAATAGACTTGCTTTCCAATCTGATGCGCTATGATGGAGTAGACGTTGCTGATGCTCATGGCCGGTCTGTTTTCTCTCATTCACTCAAATGCATTTGTCCAGCGTGAGCACGCTTGTTCACGCGCTTAAAAAAAATGCTTTTCGTTTGAATTGGGCTTTAGTGACGAAGTATGTTACAATTTTTTTTTTTTTTTATTTGAAATAGAAGAGGGTTGAGTGTACGTGTTCAGTTATAGGGGGTGTACAGGGTGTTGTGCTCACTCTCCTTCAATCCAGTCACGCCCATCTCTTTCTCCTGGCATTTTATTTCCCTCTCTCCTTCTATCTCTCTCTCCTGTTTTCCCATGGGTGTGTGAGTGTGCATTCCTGTGTTGTCAGAATCCAAACTCTCGACTTGTTAGGACCGAACCCTGCCAACACACACACACACACACACAAACACACGCACACAGTAATTGGACAGCCTTAATTGCCTGCTTATGAATTAGGTGTAACGTATTGGTAGATGTATCCCATCACTGACACCTCTCCTACTCACCCTACCTCCCTCCTTTCCTCCCTCCCTCCCTCCGTCCATCCCCCTCTCTCTATGGGCCTAACCAGGACTCTGGGGCGGCATGTGAATTAATTACAGAGAAAATCTAATCTCTTCATCCATACAGAGGAGAGGAGAGGAGAGGAGAGGAGAGGAGAGGAGAGGAGAGGAGAGGAGAGGAGAGGAGAGAGGAGAGAGGAGACGGAGAAGGTAGTTTCCACTCCTCCCTCTCCTGTCCTCTCTCCTTCTCTTTCCCCCTCCTCTCCCTCTCTCCTCTACTCTCCTGTGTTAAAGCTGGTTTAGCCAGTGGGTTGGCATGAGGAGGGGATAAGTGCCTGGCTGGTTAAGTCAGTGGGTAGAGTACTTTAAGGGGATTTGAGGCAGCGGCTGGCATGGGGAAAGGTGGGAGAGGGGCTTTGAATCAGATTGGGGAGGATAGAGAGAAAGAGAGGGGGACAACAAAAAGGGAAAGAGAGACAGAATGAACAAAAAGAGGAAGAGTAGATGGTGCGAGTAGGAAATAATATTTTCTGCAGGTAGAGGGAAATAGAGAGATGGAATGACAGAAGATAGTATGAGGCTTCATATCCTCCTTCCCTCCCCCTTCTCTCAGATAACGATAAGATTGGGGTGTTGATATCACCTCTATGTGGTTTAGGGTTTGCGAGTATATGTGTTTGTGTGTGTGTATGTGTGTGTGTGTGTTGGGGAGGTGTCTAGGTTAAGGGCAGAGGCTATCCTGTCTAGGTTAAGGGCAGAGGCTAGCCCCTCCCCCCTCTCCCTCTCTTTCTCCCGGGGGGGACAGGGCTAATTTCAGTCATATATCCCCTCAAGGGGCGAGCTGCTGGACCGCCACAAATAACCCCCATGAGCCCCCTCAAACCCCCCTCAAACCCCCCTCCACCCTCCCTTCATTACCCCTTGCCTCCATCCCCCAATCTCCACCTTTCCTCCCAGCTGTAGGGGTGATGACAACGTGAGTTAGCCGTGACGCTGACAGAACTAGCCAGGCACAATGAACATCCCCAGACATCTCTAGCAGGGCCAAGCTGAGATGCTTACACCCTGAGGGGCTACATTATCATATTTTACAGTACACACACACACACAGACAGGGAATGGTAACCTAGTTGTATTGTAAATGTAGCGGATTTCTACGCTAAAGTTGTATTGTAAATGCAAAGGAAATTCTAAGCTAAAATTGTATTGTAAATGCAAAGGAAATGCTAAGCTAAAGTTGTATTGTAAATTCAAAGGAAATGCTAAGCTAAAGTTGTATTGTAAATTCAAAGGAAATGCTGAGCTAAAGTTGTATTGTAAATGCAAAGGCAGTGAATGCTAAGGTACATTTCTATTGTAAATTGGCTGTACCATAACGTAAAAGGAATGGTAAGCTAAAGTATGCTAATAAATGAATGGTAAATGGTAAAGTTGCATTATAACTGTAGGGGTAAAGCTAGGCTAAAATAAAGTGAGGCTAAGAGAAAGCAAAGGGTCTCCAACAACAAAAGCACTGTACATATCTTCCACCAGGCACACCAGAGGTGGAGTGTGTTTTTGTGTGCGAACACCTCTTTATATTGTTGT